>ML663483.1:4213071-4255213 GCA_007570785.1 Antilocapra americana | reverse complement strand
GACCGTAATGGCTCTGGCTGATCGCATCAGCCGGCTGGGCCCCAACAATATTGCAAAGTAATTAGCCTTCAACCAAAATAAATTAATTAGTTAAAAAATAAGCAATGTGACGATATATGGCCTTGATGTACTCCTTTCCCAATTTGGAACCAGTCCATTGTTCAATGTTCAGTTCTTACTTTTGAATCTTGACCTGCATACAGGGTCCTTATGGGGCAGGTAAGGTGGTCTGTTATTCCTGTCTCTTCAAGAATTTTCTATAGTTCGTTGTGGTTCACACAGTCAAAGGCGTTATTGTAGTCAGTGAAGCAATAGTTGTTTTTCTGAATTTCCCTTGCTTTTTCTATGATCAAAAGGTTTTAACAATTTGATCTCTTCTTCCTCTGCCTTTTCTAAATCCAGCTTGAACATCTGAAATTTCTACGTTCATTTAGTGTTGAAGCCTGGCTTGGAGAATTTTGAGCATTATTTTGCTACCATGTAAAATGAGTGCAATTTTGAAGTAGTTTGAATATTTTTTGGCAGTGCCCTTCTTTGGAATTGAAATGAAGAGTGACTTTTTCGAGTTCTGTGGCCACTGCTGAGTTTTCCAAATTTGCTGGCATAATGAGTGCAACTCTTTAATACCATTATCTTTTAGGATTTAAAATAGCTCAGCTGGCATTCCATCATTTCCACTAACATTGTTTGTAGTGATGCTTCCTAAGATCCACTTGACTTCCCACTCCAAGATGTCTGTCTCTAGGTGAGTGATCACACCATCATGATTATCTGGGTCATTAAGATCTCTTTCATATAGTTCTTTTGTGTCTATTCTTGCCACCTCTTCTTAATAGCCCCATTTCTGTTAGGTCCATAGTGTTTCTGTCCTTTTTCATGCCCATCTTTGCATGGAATGTTCCCTTGGTATCTCTATTTTTTGAGATCTCTAATCTTTAGAATTCTATTGTTTTCCTCTATATCTTTGCATTGTTCACTTGGGGAGGCTTTCTTATCTCTCCTGCTATCCTTTGGAACTCTTCATTCAAATGGCTATACTTTTTCTTTTCTCCTTTGCCTTTAGCCTCTCTTCTTTTCGCAGCTAAATAGCTAAGCCCTCCTCAAACAACCATTTTGCCTTTTTGCATATCTTTTTCTTGGGGGTGCTTTTGATAACTGCTTCCTGTACAATGTCATGAACCTCCATCAATAGTTCTTCAGGCACTCTGTCTATCAGGTCTAATCTCTAATGTATTTGCTACTTCCACAGTATAATCGTAAGGGATTTGATTTAGGTCATATCTGAATGGTCTAGTGGTTTTCTCTACTTTCTTCAACTTAAGCCTGAATTTTGCAATAAGGAGTTCATGATATGAACCACAGTTAGCTCCAGGTCTTGTTTTTGCTGGTTGTATAGAACTTCTCCATCTTCAGCTGCAAAGAATATAATCAGTCTAATTTCGGTATTGATCATCTAGTGATGCCCATGTATGTGTAGAGTTTTCTCTTGTGTTCTACCGTTTAGTAAAAGGTAAAATATACTGCAAGAAAAAGACCCTAAATTTTAAATTTCTATTTAAAAAAAGATGTTGGTGTGTGTTTGTAGTGGGGTGGAGGGCCTTCTCTAGTGGCTCAGTGGTAAAGAATCCACCTGCTAATGCAAGAGACATGGGTACAATTCCTGGTCCAGAGAGATCCCGCATACCAAGGAACAACAAAGCTTGTGAGCTGTGACTATTGAGCCTGTGCTCTAGAGCCTGAGAGCCACAACCACTGAGGGCCTCGTGCCCTAGAGCCAGTGCTCCACAATAAGAGAAGTCACCACAAAGAGAAGCCCTTGCACTGCAACTAGAGAATAGACTCTGCCTATTATAACTTGAGAAAAGCCTATGTATCAATGAAGACTCAGAAGAGCCAAAAATAAATAATTTTTTTTAATATATAAGTTTTTTTTTCAGAAAAATATATATGTACTATATAGTTTAAAGGGCTGATTTTTGGCTTGATTATATCACTATCAGAAAATAAGGATTATTTTATTATTTTCCAAAGCTAAACCATAAATTTAATCTTGTTCATCTTTCAGTAGCTTCAGGATTTTAACACCTTACATTTATAGATAATAAGAGGAATGGCTTTGCTACATTGAGTATTTTTCACAACAACAGATGTACCTAGAATTGCTAACAAAATAAGTGCATGTGAATGACATCTTGGTAGTTTTAATGTATCATGTATTTAATGTTCTAAAATAAGATTTATCAAATTAAGCTAGATGAATGAGAAAATTATAGTTCTCTTTATGAATAAAGATTTTCAGCCTAAGCACTATTGATATTTTGGGCTAGATCATACTTTGTTGTGGGGGATGTCCCATGTATTCCAGGAAGTTTATCAGCATTCTCTGCCTTTACCCACTAGAGAACACAACTAATCCCCTCCCCATCTCTTGAATTGGAACAAATAAAAGCATCTTCAAACATTGTCAAATGTCACCCGAGATGTGGGGGAGGCAAAATCAAACCCTGCTGAGAATCTGAATCACTGATGTAGATGAAAATAAAAGAAAGAAAATGAAATGAGTTTCTCATTTCTCAAATCATCTCCCAAATAGAATTGCTATCTCTATAGAAAAAGTCATTATAATTAAAAGCTGAATTAAGAAGCCAAATATTTTAGATGAATTCACATAAATCATATACTCATTGCTGTTTCTAAAGAGTGATTTAATTTCCCTTAAAACTGAAATTTACAATAAACTGCAAATACTGAGGACTGCCATTTTTGCTATTCAGTCACTAAGTCATGTCTGACTCTTTGAGACCCCATTACTGCAGCACAGCAGGCTTCCCTGTCTTTCACTATCTCCAGGAGTTTGCTCAAACTCATGTCCATTGGGTCAGTGATGCTAATCTAACCATATCATTTTCTGCTGCCCTCTTCTCTTGCCCTTGATATTTTCCAGCATCAAGGCCTTTTCCAGTGAGTTGGCTCTTGGCATCAGGTGGCCAAAGTATTAGAGCTTCAGCTTCAGCATCAGTCATTCCAATGAATTCTCACGGTTGATTTCTTTTAGGATTGAGTGTTGTGATCTCCAGGCAGTACAAGGGACTCACAAGAATCTTCTCCAACATCACAGTTCAAAAGCGTTATTTCTTTTGTACTTAGCCTTCTTTATGATCCAACTCTCACATCCATACATGACTACTGGGTAAACCATAGCTTTGACTGTATGGACTTTGTGGGGAAAATGATGTCTCTGCTTTTTAATATGCTGTCTAGGTATTTTTTTTATAGCTTTACTTCCAAGGAGCAAGTGTCTTTTATTTTGTGGCTGCAATAGAGAGGGTTAACAGGTAAGAAGGCCAGAGGTCCCCAAGTTGCAGGAGGAAATAAACTGTAAGTGGCAGAATATTTTTTCCTTTTCTACACAAATTAAGAGGCTTTAATGTATGGATGTGAGAGTTGGACCATAAAGAAATATGAGTGCCAAAGAATTGATAGTTTTGAACTGTGTTGCTGGAGAAGACTGTTGAGAGTCCCTTGGACTGCAAGGAGATCCAACCAGTCCATCCTAAAGGAAATCAGTCTGAATATTCATTGGAAGGACTGATGCTGAAGCTGAAATGCCAATACTCTGGCCTCCTGATGAGAAGAGCTGACTCATTGGAAAAGATCCTGATGCTGGGAAAGATTGAAGGCAGGAGGAGAAAGGGACAATAGAGGATGAGATGGTTGGATGACATCACCGACTCAATGGATATGAGTTTGAGCAAGCCCCGGGAATTGGTGATGGACAGGGAAGCCTGGCATGCTGCAGTCCATGGGGTCAAAAACAGTCAAGACACGACTGAGCGACTGAACTGAACAGACATAAAACGCCTTGCTAAAAACTAGCAAGGGGGCATTCTTTCTGTGCCCTTCTGATGTCTGTGTCAGAAGGTTTCTCTCTTTTATAATTTAATAAAATTCTCATACACAAAAACGTCTGTGTGGTCACGTCTCGTCTCTGGCCCCGGATCAAAACCCTCTCCTACAGAAGTCATGAATCCTGGCATAGCACATGGCTCACAGCTGCAACCTTTCACAGTCACCATGAACAGTGATTTTAGAGTTCAAGAAAATAAAATCTCACTGTTTCCACTTTTTGACCATCTATTTGCCATGAAATGATGGGACAGGATGCCATGATCATAGTTTTTTGAACCCTGAGTTTTAAGCCAGCTTTTTCACTCTCTTCTTTCACCCCCTTCAAGAGGCTCTTTAGTTTCTCTTCATATTCTGCCATTAGAGTGGTATCATCTGCATATCTGAGGTTGCTGATATTTCTGCCAGCAATCTTGATCCCAGCCTGTAATTCATCCAGCCCAGAATTTCACATGGTACTCTGCATAAAGTTAAGAGTGGCAATATACAGCCTTGATGCACTCCTGTCCCAGTTTTGAACCAGTCAGTTGTTCCATGTAAGGTTCTGTTTCTTCTTGACCCGCATAAAGATTTATTAGGGAACAGGTAAGGTAGTCTTGTATTCCCATGTCTTTTAAAAATTTTCTACTGTTTGTGGGATCCAAGAAGTAAAAAGCTTTAGTGTAGTCAATGAAGCAGAAGTAGATGTATCTCTGTAATTCCCTTGCTTTCTCTATGATTCAGTAGATGTCGGCAATTTGATCTCTGGTTCCTCTCACTTTTCTAAATCCAGCTCATATATCTGGAAGTTCTCAGCTCATGTACTACTAAAGCATAGCATGAGGGTTTTGAGCATAACCTTACTAGTGTGTGTAATGAACGCAATTGTACAGTACTCTGAACAATCTTTGGCATTACCTTTCTTTGGAATTGGAATGAAAACTGACCTTTTCCAGTCCTGTGGCCACTGTTGAATTTTCCAAATTTGCTGACATACTGAGTGCAACACTTTATCTACATCATCTTTTAGGATTTGAAATAGCTCAGCTGGAATTCCATCACCTCCACTAGTTTTGCTTGCAATAATGCTTCATAAGGCTCACTTGTTTTCACACTCCAGGATGTCTGGGTCTAGGTGAGTGACCACACCATCATTAGCCAGGTGATTAAGATCTTTTCTGTATAGTTCTTCTCTATGTTCTTGCTACCTCTTCTTAGTCTCTTCTGTTTCTGTTAGGTTCTTATTGTTTCTATCCTTTATTGTGCTCATCCTTGAGTGTTGTTTCCACTTTGGCCTAGCCATTTCAGTCTTTTTGGAGCTATTAGTAATTGCCCTCTGCTCTTTCCCAGTAGCATATTGGACACCTTTCTATCTTGGAGGGGGGCTCATTTCTGATGTTGCATCTTTTTGTCTTTCCATAGTGTTCATGGGGTTCTTGCAGCAATAATGTTGGAGTGGCTTGCCATTCCCTCCTCCAGTGGATGACGATTTGTCAGAACACTTCACTATGAACCACCTGTGCCATGGTTCATAGATTCACTGAGTTACACAAGCCCCTTCACCACAACAAGGCTGTGATCCATGAAGGAGGAGGAATAGCTACTGAATGCCTATTACAGCTGCAACTAAGAAAAAAAATTCACAACCTAATAGTTGAGTTATGTTTTATTTGGCATGAATTTTTTGTACTTAAAGCCTAGGAGACAACACTTCAAGTAACCATGAGAGAACTATTCCAAGGCAGTGAGGGGGGATCCAGGATATATAGAAATTTTACAACAAAGGGCAGGTAGTCAGAACATTAAAACATTACTGTTAGTTAAAGAAAACCAGATATCCCATTATAAGGAATTTGGCACTTTTCTATGTATGGGAAGATGCAAAGTCTGGCTCACTGAAATCATTTCTTTGATATGCACCTCAGTTATCGGGGGCCAGTATCCCATGTTTTTACATCCTACGTTTCCTCATAGCTCACCCTGGGAATGGATATAGTCTGATGGCTGACAGATGTCAGATATTCTTTTCTTCCTGAGTTATCTTAGGGCTTATCAGCTTACTACTGGCAATGGCTGTAATCACTGATGACTGTGATATCCTTTGTTTACTGATACGGCAGGCAATATTCCATTTATGATAGCCAACTCTAATTTAATATTAATAGTTGAGGTTGATCATGGTATAAAATATTAGGGAAAAAATTAATAGGATATCCATTACAAAAGTCAGTACCATCAAGCTTTCCCTCCCTTTATCCTGAAAAGACGTGAACCACTTCTATTATAATAGAGGCCTAGACATTTATAAAAGCACATTGAAATACTGAATAAAATTCAACAAATGCCCTTTTAAACACAGAGCTTAGACTACAAAAGTGAAAGGAAAATCCTCAAGAGACAAAAAGAAAGCGGAAAAGTAAATATCAGTAGTAAGTAAGCACTGAAGCCACTG
This sequence comes from Antilocapra americana, assembly GCA_007570785.1. NCBI lineage: Eukaryota > Metazoa > Chordata > Mammalia > Artiodactyla > Antilocapridae > Antilocapra > Antilocapra americana. Next base: position 4,248,876 of record ML663483.1, on the reverse strand, counting down.
AAGACAAAGCCCCTATGGAGCCCAAACAAGATTAGATGCTGGAACTGAATTTTCTTAATAAAGCTAGAATCTGTGAAGGCTACAATATTAGCATAAGGGTACAACAGAAACAAGTCTTATCAGCCGATGATGAAAGATGAGTTGACATGATTAACTGTCATTATGGGCCTTGGCTCACAGCTACAGGTAAAGCAAATTAAATAAAAAGAAAATTAGACAATGTTGATGAGAAAATTAGCAAACTGACTATACATGTGCATAAATATTAGAGTGGAAAAAGGTAATGAAAGAGAAGATAAGAAAAAAAAATAGAATAAAAAGGTCTAATGTCTGGAATATGTGTGTTAGTTGCTCAGTTGTGTCTATGTGATTCCATGATAGGCCAACAGGCTCCTCTGCCCATGGAATTCTCCAGGCAAGAGTACTGGAATGGGTTGTCATTTACTATGCCAGGGAGTCTTCCTGACTCAAGGATTGAACCCAGGTCTCCTGCATTGCAGGCAGATTCTTTACTCTCTGAGCCATCTGGGAAGGATGTCTGGAATACCACAGACATAATAAGAGAACGTGTAAAATGATACATTCAAAGAGATAATACTTGAGAGTCTGCCATAACTGATGAGAAGAATGAAATCTTTAGGTTTAAGAAGCTGCCAACTTACCACTTTACACCAGTCAGAATGGCTGACATCCAAAAATCTATAAGCAATAAATGCTGGAGAGGATGTGGAGAAAAGGGAACCCTCTTACACTGTTGGTGGGAATGGAAACTAGTACAGCCACTATGGAAAACACTGTGGAGATTCCTTAAAAAACTGGAAATAAAACTGCCATATGACCCAGCAATCCCACTGCTGGGGATACACACAGAGGAAACCAGAATTGAAAGAGATACGTGTACCCCAATGTTCATCGCCACAGTGTTTACAATAGCCAGGACATGGAAGCAACCTAGATGCCCATCAACTGACGAATGGATAAGAAAGCTGTGGTACATATACACAATGGAATATTACTCAGCATTAAAAAAAATTCATTTGAATCAGTTCTACTCAGGTGGATGGAACTGGAGCCTATTATCCAGAGTGAAGTAAGCCAGAATGAAAAACAACAATACAGTATACTAATGCATATATATGGAATTTAGAAAGATGGTAACGAGAACCCTGCATGCGAGACAGCAAAAGGAATGCAGATGTATAGAACAGACTCGTGGACTCTGTGGAAGAGGGCAAGGGTGGGATGATATGGGAGAATGGCATTGAAACATGTTAATTATTATATGTGAAATCAATCGCCAGCCCAGGACTGATGCTCGGGGCTGGTGCACCGAGATGAACCAGGGGGAGGGAATCGGGAGGGAGGAGGGAGGGGGGTTCTGGAGGGGGAGCATATGTATACCCATGGCGGTTTCATGTCAATGTATGGCAAAACCAACACAATAAAGTAAATAAAATTTTAAAAAACAAATTCCCACTTGGAAATTAAAAAAAAAAGAAGCTGCCAACTTAAAAATCTGCACAACATGAGAGTTGTGAGTTAAGTTTTATTTGGGACAAAGTGAAGACTATAGTCCAGGGGACAGCATCTCGATACTCCTGAGAAACTGCTCCAAAGAAGTAGGGGGGAATGTCAATATATATGGCATTTTGGTAAAGGGAGTACATGCAATCATGCACATATTATTTTGCAGAAGGTTTCTGCTAGTTTAATGAAGGCTATTTCTAGTCACAAGGAGCAGATGTCACCATGAAGGACTTTAGTGCTTTTCTAGATAAGAGAAGATACAAGAATCAGGCTTATAAAATCATCCACTGAAGATAACTAGCTACCTGAAGACCCGTTCTGCCAGTTTTTTTCTGAGCATAGAAGGCCTCATTTCTGATCTCCACCCTGAACTTTCAGGGGCTGTTGAAAGGGTAGCAGCTGCAGCAGTTCATGATTTAATCCTTATGGAGATAGATGGCAAGTGCCAATGGCAAGTGTCAATTTGTAGTTGACAAAGCACAAAACAAACAAAAAACAATCTCAAGCAGGAAATATAAAAATCAATCTATACTTAGATGCATCACAGTACACCTCAGAATATCAAATACTAAATATTTAAGACAGCCATAATGAAAATTCAGATTATTTATAAGAGTTAAAGATCAGACTGAGCAGAATTTCAAATGAAATTCTAATGTAACTTCCAAAGGATGTACAATAGATTCACAATATTCATAGTAGTTATGTTTCATAAAATCACTGCAAACAGGGAGGTAATTACAGAAACACTGCCCCTAAGGAAAATACAGAGTTAAGTTCCTGTGAGTCTCTGGTCAAAACACTTTTGTCAACCTCTGAATACATAACTGTTTTCTGTGTATTTTTCTTTTAACATATCTTACATTATATATATTTCTGACCCATTAATACTGAATTCATGGCAAACAGCATTGTAACTCATGCATGAAAGAAGTATATCTAACAAACATACACTCTCCATAAGGCACATCATAGTCCTGCACTTCGGAACATTACACAGCACTTCAACATTACACTTGTAGATTCATTATTGTTCAGTCACTCAGCTTTGTTGGACTCTTTGTGACCCCATGGACTGAAACACACCAGGCTCCCTTGCCCTTCACTATCTCTCTGAGCTTGCTCAAACACATGTACATTGAGTCGGTGATGCCATCCAACCATCTCATCCTTTGTCGTCCCCATCCTCCTGCCTTCAATCTTTCTGAGCAGCAGGGTCTTTTCCAATGAGTCATTTCTCCCCATCAGGTGGCCAAAGTATTGGAGTTTCAGCTTCAGCATCAGTCCTTCCAATGAATATTCAGGGTTGATTTCCTTTAAGATTGACTGGTATGATCTCCTTGCTGTCCAATAGGACTTTCAAGAGTCTTCTCCAGCATCACAGTTTGAAAGCATCAGTTCTTCGGTACTCAGCCTTCTTTATGGTCCAACTCTCACAGCCGCCCATGACTACTGGAAAACCCATAGCTTTAATTCGGTGGATCTTTGTTGACAAGTGTTGTCTCTGCTTTTTAATAATCTGTCTAGGTTTGCCATAGTTTTTCTTCCAAGGAGCAAACATCTTTTAATTTCATGACTGCAGTCACTGTCCACAGTGATTTTGGAGGCCCCCAAAATAAAGTCTGTCACTGCTGGCATTCTTTTCCCATCTATCTGCTGTGAAATGATGGGACAAGATGCCATGATCTTCATTTTTTGAATGTTGAGTTTTAAGCCAGCTTTTTCACTCTCCTATTTCACTTTCATCATGAGGATATTCAGTTCCTCTTCGCTTTCTGCCATAAGGGTTGGGTCATCTGCATATGTGAGGTTATTGATTCCAGCTTGTGCATCATCCAACCTGGCATTTCACATGATGTACTCTGCACATAAGTTAAATAAGCAGGGTGACAATATACAGCCTTGACATACTCCTGTCCCAAATGTGAACCAATCTGTTGTTCCATATCTGGTTCTAAATGTTGTTTCTTGACCTGCATACAGGTTTCTCAGGAGGCAGTTAAGATGGTCTGGTATTACCATCACTTTAAGAATATTCCACAGTTTGTTGTGATCCACACAGTCAAAGGCTTTAGCAAATTCAGTGAAGCAGATTTTTAATTCCCTTGCTTTTTCTATGATCCAGCATATTTTGGCAATTTGATCTCTGCTTCCTCTGTCTTCTAAATCCAGTGTGAACATCTGGAAGTCTAAGTCCACGTACTATTCAAGACTAGCTTGAAGGATTTTGAGCATTACCTTCCTAGCAGTTGAAATGAGTACAATTGTGCAGTAGTTTGAACATTCTTTTTCATTGCCCTTCTTTGTGATTGGAATGAAAACTGACCTTTTCCAGTCCTGTGGCCACTGCTGAGTTTTCCGAATTTGTTGGTATATTGAGTGAAACACTTTAACAGCATCATCTTTAGGATTTGAAATAGTTCAGCTAGAATTCCATCACATCCACTAGCTTTGATTATAGTAATGCTTCCTAAGGCCCACTTGACTTCACACTCCAGGATGTGTGGCTCTAGCTGAGTGATCACACCATCACTGTTGTCTGGGTCATTAAGACCTTTTTCATATTGTTCTTCTGTGCATTCTTGCCCTCTCTTCTTAATATCTTCTGTTTCTGTTAGGTCCATACCATTTCTGTCCTTTGTTGGGCCCATCATTGAATGAAATGTTCCCTTGGTATCTCCAATTTTCTTCAAGAGAACTAGTCTTTCCCATTCCATTGCTTTACTGTTTCTTTGCATTGTTCACTTAAGACGACTTCCTTATCTCTCCTTTCTATACTTTGGAACTCTGCACTCAGATAGGTATATCTTTTTTGCTTCTCTTTTTTTCTTAGTTATTTGTAAGGCATTCTTAGACTATCATTTTGCCTTTTTGCAGTTATTTTTCTTGGGGATAGTTTTGATCACAGCCTCTTGTACATTACAAAACTCTGTCCATAGTTCTTCAGGCCTTCTATCACATCTAATCCCTTGAATCTATTTGTTACTTCTACCATATAATCATAAGGGATTTAATTTAGACCATACTTGAATGGCCTAGAGGCATTCCCTACTTTCTTCAATTTAAATTTGAATTTTGTAATAAGGAGTTCATGATCTGAGCCACAGTCAGCGTCCAGTCTTGTTTTTGCTGACTGTATAGAGCTTCCCCATCTTCAGCTGCAAAGAATATAATCAATACGATTTCTTTATTAGAGATTAGTGAAATCACCAACAAAAAGCACAAAAAATGCAAAAAAAATGGCACTTGATGAAGTGAAAAGAATGTTTACATTACAAGAGCTAAAATAAGAACGAAGAGCATTACACTGTTCATCCTCAATTGTGAACATGCTCCTTTGACCATTCAAATTTTTCACTGTCAGAGCATGTCCATGAATAACGTTGAAAACACAGCAAGGACTAATTTAAGGCTAAAAACAGATTTTAGTAAGTGAATTTGCAAATACATAGGCTGTGAATAATGATAACCAAATGCATCCCACAAGAAACACGATTAGGTCTGACATAATGAAAGGCTTAGTGAGCACAGAGACTGGTAAACACAGGTAAATTCAGAGAAGTGCTGAGTATAGGATAATCATAAGGTCTCATTTTGGAGGTGAAAAGGGAGAACAAATAAAAATTAGACAATAAACATCATACAAGACAGAGGATGGGGTGACAAGTTATATGTTTAAAAATCCAAGAAAAGAGTTTCTATTTAGACATTAAATTAACTATACATGTAAAACTGTGAAGGATACTACTAAGGAAATAGCATGTATCTTCTAAAATAATAAAGGAAAAAATGGGTAAACCACTTAATAAATCCAAAAGAATGTAGCAAAATTGAATCATTGAGAAACAGTATAAACAGAAATAATAAAATAAAAAGAAATATCCCCAAAATATCAGGATATATTAAAAAATAATGAAACAAATAAAAAATATGTACTTTAGAAAGGATTTTAAATCATAACAACTGGTTGGATGTTAAAAGTCAGAAAAAATTATACCAGACAAATTGTTGTTGTTTAGTTGGTGGGTCTTGTCCAACTCTTTTTGTGAACCCAAGGACTGTAGCTGGCCAGGCTTCTCTGTCCATAAAACACTAACCTAAGAAAACAGTTGTAGCTTTATCAGTCAAAGCATACACCACCCTTATGGCAGAAAGCGAAGAGGAACTAAAGATCCTCAAGATGAAAGTGAAATAGGAGAGTGAAAAAGCTGGCTTAAAACTCAACATTCAAAAATGTGGATCACTATAAAATGATAGAAAGTAAATTCACAAACTGAAGTAATTCTAGACTTTTCATATGTTCCTCTGTGCTGTACTTAGTCACTCAGTCATATATGACTCTTTGTGATCCCATGTACTGTAGCCTTCCAGGCTCCTCTGTCCATAGGGATTCTCCAGGCAAGAGTACTAGAATGGGTTGCTATGCCACCCTTCAGGGGATCTTTCCAACCCAGGGATCAAATTGGGGTCTCCTGCATTACAGGTGATTCCTTACCAGCTGAATTACCAGGGAAGCACTCATGTTCTTCCACATAGCCTCAAAGTGTGTTTGTATGGATATATATAAAACTGACAAAGGAAATTATTAACCTTGGTGTATTTTCATAAAATTATCTCAGTACCTGACAAAACTAAGACTAAAGAAGTTATAAAAGACCTGATTAAGTATCTTAATTTAAAAATCAACATATAGACAATTATAGTGAAACCTGTGCCCATTAATTTGTGAATACACATCGTTTATAAGCATACGACACATGAAAACTGATCGTACACTGGGTCATAAAACAGATATAACACATATCAGACAAACCTACTGCCTAACCACAGTTCAATAATGAATTACTATGAGAATTTGCATCAGATTTTTTTTGTAAGAATCTAAAACTGTTCTAAGAGTTAAAGTAAAAAAATAAAATACATATATAGACATTCATATATTTGGAAAAGTCTATATGTACGAACTTAAGAAACTTTTTTAAATTTAAAAACAGTTACAATTGAAAGACAAAGAATAAAGTGGAATGTGGCTTGTGGGATGTAAAGCTAATGTCATACTTAGAATTTTCTACCTTTAAAAACTCACATTAGAAAGGAAGGTAAGCTAAAAATTAACTCAACAAGCATTCATCTCACAAAATCAGAAAAAACAGAGAATAAATCTGAAGGAGGTATAAGAAAATAAACTCAGAGGTAAAAAAAAAATAGAGATATAATAGACAGGATCAAAAAGTTTGAAGTTGAGTTCTCTGTAAAGACTAATAACATACCTCTACAGAAAGTAATAAGGGAAAAAGACAAGGCATAAACAAAGTGCAGAAATAAAAATAGAAAAATAGCTGCAGATGAAGTTACTTTAAAATGATAAATTATGAACAGTATGCCAATAATTGGAATTAGAAAAAAATGGACATATCATAGGACAATATTTCTGAAATAAACTAAAAACAGTTAAATAGTATTCTAAATTTTGATTAAATATGTTAAAACATATAAACAAATTAATTAACAACAGACACAGTACCAAATGGTTTTACTGGTACATTACATTAATCATTTGAGAAAAGAGCAATTCCTATCTGAAACAAACTCTTCAGAAGAATAGAAAATATAAAGAACACTCCCCAAATTTTGATACCCAAAACAAAGAAAGGATACTACTAAAAATCAATGGACAATTATAGACTAAACTCACTTGAAAACAGAGAGGCAAAAACACTATACAAAAGATTAGCAATGAAACAATATTCCTCCTCATGCCCTGTGGAATTTTTTCATGTACTTTTAATGAATGAACATAAGCCTGGTCACTTCAATTAATAACTCCAATAGCTGCCAAGATTCTAAAAACATCATGGAACGATGTAGTTTCTTCATCATTCAGAATCAAAGTGTGGAGACTGAGAAAAAAATTATTCTAGCAATGTATTACAAACACTTCATGATGGGTTTAGCCTAAAAATGTAACCATAGTTTAATATTTGAAAAATTGATCTATGTATTTTAACCATATTATGAGGTTAAAGAAAAAATACAAATGATAATCTCAACATAAGAGAAAAAGCATTAGATAAAATCCAACAGTTGATGTATTCAACAAACCAACTACTGTCAATTTGTCCTACCTTCTCCTTCCCCGCTATGTCCACAAGTCTCCCCTCTATGTCTTTTTATTCCTTCCCTGCAAATAAGTTAATCAGTAACATTTTTCTAGCTTCAATATATATACATTAACATACTATATTTTTCTTTTTCTGACTTACTTCACTCTGTATAACAGGCTCTAGGTTTGTCCATCTCAGTTCAACTGACTCACATTAGCTCCTTTTTATGGCTGAGTAATATTCCCCAGCAAAGAGTTAACTCGTGGTTTCTCCCCACAACATTCTGAGTTTTAGTGTAGAGAGCTGGGAAGAAAAATAAGACACCCAAATAATAATAGTAATGAAAATAACAATAACAATTGTCATAAAAAATTAAAGGATGAATGAACTGGTTTTAGGGAAGCTTACCACATGTGGTATGAAGTGATATGGGGTAGGAGGATCATTGGTTCTGATTAATCTTCACCTAGAGAAAATAAAACCTCTTTTTGAAACTGGTTCACACATCCTTAATATAGTTAAAAATCTTATATACCTAAACCTTTCTCCCATCATATGCAAAGATATCACTTTTCATCAAGAACATATAGCTTCCTTTGAAGACTGGGCAGGTGGATTTTGGCCACCAGAAGTTGGTGAGGAAGTGAAGGAGGTAGGGGGTCCATGTGGTGGGCACAAAAGTATGGACGGAGGAGTCCTGAGTCCCAGGAGGTCTGAGGCACTGAGGTTGTGGGGTCCTGGGGCAGCTACAGTATGATCAGTTTCTTGTCACTGCTGGCGGCTAAAGTGATGGGGTCTATTGATTGCATACAATGCTCAGGAATGAAAATCCACCTCTGTGTGCCCACCCCAACTCTATGCTGGGGCGAGATGTAGCAGGAACCAGCCCGGCAATGCACCCGAGGCTGCCACTCGCAATTATCACTGTTGATTTCAAGCTTTATTTAGGCTTAATCTGTACCCTCTTAGTTGATAAGGTTTTGTCACATTTTACTAGTGAGTTTGAGGGGTGTATCATTTGTTTGTTGTTCTGTCCCCTCCCCCAATATTAAACTAAGAAATTTGTGATTTGTTTAAACTCTGGATGAATCATAGCTTAGTTTGCAAGCTCAGGGGCTCAGGTGATTCAGAAACTAGAGATAAGGTGTTTATCTTCAAGCTCCAAATCCAGATTACAGGCGGGTAAACACACACCTATTTTTCCTCTTCAGTCTCACATTACCAGTAGTAGAATTTCCTCACTCTGCAAAGGACAGGAGTGCAGGCAGGTGAGGCCCGGGCTGGGTTTGGCAGGAAGACCGGGTGAGCGACAGGTATTGCTTCCTGGCTTTCTCAGAAACCCCAGCACCCACCTAGCTTCCTCTCCCCTCCCATTTGCCCCAGGCCCCTGAGTGGGTGGAGGACCACAGGACCCCTGCTGGGTTCTTTAGTCACAGAAGAGAGGCTTGTCTAAGTACAGTAGAAGAGCTGTACATGTCTCTGAGGGAGACAAGGAAAAGCTGTAGGCAGACACTCAAAAGGAGACCTGGCTGGGGTGGCTCAGATCTCCCAGGACAAATATTGCCCATTTGTTTCTGCTGACTGCAGAGACCATCAAATTGATGACCTACAAATAATAATAATACATAAACCAAAAAGTGGGTGGGATCAGATATATGACATCTATGCATGTTTTCCATCAGTTCAGTTGCCAGGGCATTCTTCTCTGTCTAACGCTGAGAGAATGGAAACATGTATGAGGTCGAAGCTAGAAATTTTCCTGGTTTTGGCTTGAACCAAATTAGATACCTTCATCAACCACATCCTGCAATACACTGAGGACAAAATTACAGCTCCACCAGGTAGCAAATAGAATAAAACAAAAAAGTGTATTTGAGAAATGATCATCTTGTCCACATATCCTCTGAGAATTAACATGAAATTCACATCACTTTCTTCCAGTTATTGGCCATAGGTATCCAAGGGCATTTTTTTTCCCATCTTGTTTCCAACTCACAGAACAAATGTTACTATCACAGATTTGCAAAAGCAAGCTCACACACACCAAGATAGAAAGTAAGGTTAATTCTTAAATGAAAAGGTCCTCTCCAAATAGTTAATTAAAATATATCCTTTATTCTTTCAAAAAGTGATTTTGGGAACACACAACACCCAGGACAACTCCAACGGGCTGCTGAGTAGTTAAGGCACTCAAATTGAATGTGCTTCATCTCTGCACAGGGTAAGGCTATGGCACAGAGGAGGCGGCTGCCCTTCTCTCTCTCTGTCCCCCAGATTACTGAAGGATACTAAGGATGCCTCAGAAAACAGATTCAGGACATTTTGCTCTGCTGGCTTTCATCTGTGGGCTTGGGGGCAGGCCAGGCCATCATTCCAGGCCCAGGAGAAAGGCACCATAGGCAGCAGCCAGGAAGGGGTGGGCGGGCCTCCGGCTGGACAGATCTAGCACAACCTGCATAAGGGGAACTGGGCTCTCCTGGCCAGGGTCGCCCTGAGATGCCAGGTCCTAGGGGCTGCCCACAGCAGTGGCCCTGGGAGCACTCCTGCCAGCCTTGGTGGTCCAACCCACTGCCCTCTCCTCATGGTGGCCATGCTCTCCTGGCTCTGGGTGACTGCCATGTGGTTGCTGGCAAGCAGGCCCAAGTCCAGCTCACTCTCTGACATGTGAGTGATGCCACTGTGGATGAACTTATTCTTGCCACCCTCCCTGGCCTCCCTTTCACTGTCCTTACTGTGGTGATCGGTGTGCCAGGCTTTCTGGTGGACCCCTGGTGGTGTACCAGGCTGTGCTTCAAGGAAAAGGTCCACTCGCAGGTCTGGGAATTGTACAGCCTCTCTCCTGTGTGTGACCTCATGTGCTGGGTCAGGCCCGGCAGGGAACAGAACCTCCTGCAGCACGCTGCACATCTTCCTCTTGTCTGCCTTGCTGGCTGTGCTCCTGGGGGAGCCTGTCTTTGGCTTCTTGTTGTTGTCACTCTTCTCCAAGTACTTCTCTGCAGCCCCTGCTCTGCTCCTCCCCCTACATGGTCAGAGGGCCCCTTGACTTCCTCGCTCTGCTTATCTTCTGGGGCTTCAGGTCAGCCCTCCACCTTGGCCATGGGCTGCAGGGTGTGGGGCTCAGCTGACCTGGGCAATGGCTCAGTGGTGGTCCCTTGGGCTCCCAGGAGACAATGGTCTTACCCTAGGCTTGTCAGGGCCCTGGGCCTTACAGAGGCAGCTGAGGGGCCCAAGGAACTTGAAGCTCTTCCCACACATGTGGTAGGCATGCTTGTCGTCCCATGCACCTGCTCCCGCCTTGTCCTTGGCCAGCTTGAAGCCCATCAGCTTGTCGGCAAGGTTGAGGTTCAGGCTCTGGTTGCTGACTGTGCCCTCCTCAGAGCCGTCAGCATCCTCACCCCACTATTCATCAGTGTGGTCCTCCTCTTCCTCAGCCACTACTTGCTTCACCATGTCCTGCACTGCCTCTAGGGGCTCCTCCAGGATGGGGATGAGGACCACGCTGGGCTTGGTAGCTCCTGCTCCCAGGAGATGAGGTCCAGCACTTTGCTGCTGGCCAATGACACTTCAGTGTCCGACTGGCTGTCAGTGTGGGTCAGCATGTGCCTCTGCAGCAGTTCCCAGCATCTTAATCATCCTTTGTATATGTATGGATGGTAGAGTTTAGAAACATAGAAACTCAAGATCTTCAGAATTGAAAGAAACCTTAGAGATCACTTGTCAACTTCTTTCATTTTACAGATGTGAAAACTGAAGCCTAGAGATGGATAATTGAGTAACTGATGAATAGAAGAACAAGAAGGAAGGAAGAATTCAAAGCAAGCTCAGCTATTATTTTTCTCTTTGCATTCTAACTTTCACAGTGACTTTGAGTTGAGCTGGCATTTAATTCATCCTTTCTCCTTGTTCTTCTATTCAGCAGTTAATTATCCATCTCTAGGCTTCAGTTTTCACAACTATAAAATGAAAGAAGTTGACAAGTTCATCAAATGATGAACCATAAGCAATCTTACATGCACTACTTTTTATAAGATATATCTTCTACTATTTAGCTAGGACATAAATCATAAGACTACTTTCAGTTGATATTAAAAACAAAATTTGAAATATTAATAATATTGTGGTCAAAAATACATTTGTCAATAATAGCAAAGTCTCAGAGACAATAAAAAGCAAAACCTCAGAGATTCTGATATGTAACTCTGCTTTAGCATGTAAAGCCATTTACGATGGAGAGCATTTGTAAGGTAGCTGGCAACTTTTGCCTATAACACAGTCTCATCTTTTTAGGGGACTACAAAAGGAGACAATGATACCAGTACAGTTCACAACATCCCTTTCTTTACTTTTATGTCTATAGTACCTATTATCTACTTCATTGACTCTCAGACTTTTCCAGGTTAGAGTCGCTTGGAGAAACAGATGTCAACAATAGACATTTTCCCCAGGAAAAAGCACATACTAATATATAAAATTTTGCATACAATTTCAAGCTTAGTAAGTCCACACATGAGATTAAGAATTGCTGTTTTAGCATTCATTTTCTTATGTTTCCTGGTTCAGTGAAATCAAAAGTTGCTTGAAATTGGGAATGGGTCTTTTAAACTTCGTTACTGACGTCCTAGATGCACGGCTCAGCCCACAGTAGAGACTCAATAAGTGTTAATTCTTAGCAGAAGGTCATCTGTTCATTTTTTTGCTCACTATGGGCCAAATGCTGTGTGAAAAAATGAGGATTCAAAGAAAAAAGATAAGAACCCCATCCTCAAAATAGATGGGGAAAGGAGGAAAGAATAGGGATTTATGGGAAATGGTGCTTTCAGATTTGGTTTGTTGGGATGATGGGTTAGGAGATCCGGCAGATAACCTGGAAGGTTTCCTGGAAATGAATATGTTTTAACTAAGTCCAACAACAACAAAAAACCCAAAAAATGTCAGAACATTTTCCTAACCTCAACCTCATTGCTTAAGGGATAACACAGTAGAGGGGTAGAAACTGAAAGAAGCAAAAAAGGAAAAAAAAAAGAGCATTGGGGTAGGGAAGTATCATTCAATTCTTTCCTTGTTTCATCAAATACTACTCTTGAAACAATGTTCATATTGCACACATATTGCTATTAACTGTATACTAGTAAAACATCTACGTGAACATGTTACAAAAAATAAATCTGGCTACTCTGTCAAACTATTTAAAATGAGACTGGATCTAATCTAACATGCTTACTTCAGTGTATTCAACTGCCTGAAGACAGAATTCACAATTACCATGCTAATTTGATTGTGGTAGCACATTTATTCTTTTTGCATACTGCAACAATGAGATTTCTGCATTTTATATAGGTGACAAATAAATGTTACACAAGTTTCAGTTCAAGTTATTTATTTATGAAAGATAGGTCTGAGTCCATAAGTCATTTTCTTATTCCTCTACTCAAAGGAAAAGGTCCATTTAAAAAAAAAAAACAATCAAGAGAACTAATCACTGCCAGATGGTATAAATCAAGTTAAACCTCTCCACTTCCTTTGATGGACTGAAGAGTGGTTATTAGTTCATTTTTGTTAGGTACTAAACTACTGATAATAGTATCATTAATTTAAATTATAGACAGGCATACATACTTCACAGTGAAAGAAAATTAGTAACTATCTTATTAATGGAAATCACATAGAGTAGGCTTTTAGGTAGAGCAAAAGTAACCTGTATTATTAAAGTAGAAAACAAAAGCAGTGTTAGAGCTCTATTACCTCAAATCGTTTCAAAAGATCTGGGGAAACAGACAACTATTTTTACTCTACTTCTTAATAATATGTCTCAAAACTTTACAATTTAGTGAGCCCTTACATTTCATTTTGTCTTCACAAAAGCTTTAAAAGGTTGGCAGGTCAAAATGTTTACAGATGAGTAAACATTACATGACAAAGACTATATGACATGTCTCAACACATGTTTCTTAAAAGGCAGAAATGAGATTGGAAATTGACTTTCTGACTCATAGTCCAGCACTCTTTCTTTTATGATGTTTCTTTAAAAAAATTATCTAACACAATTACACTTCCATGAATTATATCCTTTAAACTGAGCCTTTCAGTTATCTACTCTGTTCATGAAATGACCCACTTCTGCATCTCCACAAAGGTTCACATTTTATTCTTGGTTTATCTTGGGCAGTTTAACACAAAATGTTAGCAATATTCTCAGTATGGTTTACATGATTTAATCCTCTCACCAAATGTCTTTCTATATTTCAGATTTACAAATTAATGAAGGCAAAATAGTTTTAGTTTGAGCTATCAAAGAATTACTATGACCCACATTTTGTCATTTCGCCAAGTTTCACTCAATAGCAAGATACCAAACTACTCTACTTCTGTAATACCAATTCCTGGAAGAAGAACGGCGACATGGAAATTCTGTGATGGAATTTCAGTTGTGAAAAACAATCTCATCCTTCTTCAATTCAGGGCTCCCCATAGGTTCATTCCTAACCTCAACCTCATTGCTTAAGGGGTAACACAGGTGGCACTGATGAATTTTCATAGCTTTAGGAACTGTGAGTTTCCTCATGGGTTAAATCAGATTATTAAAAAGCAAAAGGGGAACATATGCATACCCATGGCAGATTCATGTCAATGTATGGCAAAACCAACATGATAATGTAAAAAAAAAATTAAAAAATAATAAAAATAAAAAGTAAGCACTCAATTTAGTTCAGAGGACTGGTATTAAGAACTTTAACTCATTACCAGTCACCTCCATCCAGAAAAAGGAAGAAGTTCCACAAAAACTATGTTCAGTTCACTCAATCGTGTCTGACTCTTTGTGAGCCCACGGGTTGCAATACACCAGGCTACATTGTCCACAAAAACTATGTGTCCTCATTATCCATTCAAAACCTGTATCTTTGCCCCAAACCTCTGGCAAACTTCTGTCACTTGTTTCCACACCACCACCCTACTTCGATTTCTCAAGAGTAGATAAATTCACAGAAAAAACAGGTAACAGTAGTCCTCAACAACTGAGGGTTCATGTTCAGGAAGCTTCTCAAACCAGTCCCGTGATTCCTGACTCTTGTCAAAGCAGTCCCATGTCTCCTGATTCTAGGATGGATGCAGCTAACAGGGAAACAATAACAAACAAAACAAGCTGCCAACGCTGTCAGAGCCCTCACACCTCCTCAACTAGACCTGAAAAGGTCTCCACTAGCCACTTTCAGGACTCCCAGCTCTCCCCTTCCCCTCTTCCTTAAGCCATAGCATAAGCTTTTCAAACAGGAAAGAATACTCTCCATATTCGATATGGTCCCATAACTTATGTGGACTGTGACAGAGAGGAAGCAGCAAGGATGTGAAGGCGCTCAGAAAACGGTTCTTGTCCAGAACTGCTACTTGCCCTGCTCCAAGGTTCGCAATTCGGCTTCCTGTTTCTGCGCAGGTGCGGAGAGGAGCCATCTGCATTGGAGGGGCGGGGCTGGGGCAAAGTCAAAATAGCTGGTGTTCGCAGAAGCGGTTAGGGTGTGCAGCTGCCGGTTGGGGGCGTTAGAGGGCTCCAGGGCAAGAGGTCACGCCCCTCCCCCTAATGAGTTTAGTACGCCCAGCGCCTAACGGGTTGTCGTCAGCCAGCCGACATCTTTCTCTCATCCGACTCCATACTCTCTTTAACCTTCTGCATCGCTTCTTTCTGCAGATTTCATACTATCCTCGACGCCTCACCTCTATTCTCACTATTTAAGTCTTACGGATGAAGGAAAAAGGTATAGAGATTTTAAAGTACTTAAAAAAATATACTCATATGAAATAAGCAACTGAGGGATTCGGGTTGGTAATTTTGATTTGTTAGTTTAGACGGGGAGGATGAAAATGTAAGCCTAGGGGTTTAAGAGATGAAGTTACTGTGAAATATATATTAGTAACAGATTGTTTTTTATAATAGATGGTGTAAAATACGAAAGCTACTATGAAATCTGTAGTGAATGGGAAGTTAATAGAAATGCTAAATAGTGATTAGTATTTATATGTGATTTATTAATATGCCCAAAGATAATTTACTAGATGCTAAATCTCTACATTTATGGGAAGGAAGTGGAACTTTGGCATTGGTGTTGTGTTTCAATTCAAAACTCTTAGAAATTCCAGGAAAGTGCTAATGTATATTACTTTAGGGGGAAAAGTAGCCATAATAATAATATTTTTAGTGGAGAATTTCATGTGTGCTGTTAACATTTTTCTTATCTTTAATATTTAACTATGTGGGGAAAATAATGAGCAAATAATTTGGTAAGCCTCTTTTTATCTTAAGGGTAATTTCCTATTGAACCAAAATTGTTAAAAACGATACTGTTTATTCTTTTGTGTTGATGATTATTAGGTTTCAGACTGTTAACTAATTCTAAGCCTGTAATGCTGGAAAAACAATCCTTTTTGTATATAGTTCTGAGGAAGAATAATCTGTAAACCACTTCCATAGGTGAAACTGTATAAAGATTTTTATTTATATCTCTCCACATGTATATATTTGAGATGCAAGATTTACTTCTCTGGAGACAAAACTTGGCAGATTTCATTATTATTTTATCACTTTACTTGCTAGATAAACAATTGTATTTCACAGTTTGAGGACTTCTTTGGGGAAAAATTTAAAAAAAATCTAAAAATTCTTCACTATATTTTTAATATGTATTTATACAGTTCTTTCAGTAAATCCACATGTAGACCAGAACAATGCACCAAAGCTTAAGCATTTCTAAGTTTTACATAAAGTTCTTTGGTTATGGGGCTTTCCTTGTTGCTCAGCTAGTAAAGAAACCGCCTGCAATGTGGGAGACCTGGGTTTGATCCCTGGGTTGGGATGATTCTGTGGAGAAGGGAAAAGCTACCCACGCCAGTATTTTGGCTTGGAGAATTCCATGGACTGTATAGTCCGTGGGGTTGCAGAGTTGAACACTACTGAGCTACTATCACTTTCACTTTGGTTATGTTCTTCTAAAAAAGAGCAAATCTTTTTAAAAAAGTATTTAAAAGTGTTTTTGCATATTGTGGATCTTCTTAAGAGAGGGATATTAGGATGGGATCGGGATTTTGGTAAAATTAAGATCTGAAGATACTTCTCCAGTTAGTAAATTTGTTACTGTTGTCCATCTTGAGTTAAAAAAAAATAGATTTCTAAACTAATTTTGATTCCAAAAATTGCCCTCGTATTATCGTTGAACTTCTTTTTTTCTTAAAGTTAGATTTAGTATATTTTTTTATCTTAGGGACAGTAATAGAACTATTTAAAGTAAATGCATGTCTTAGTCACTCAATCATGTCTGACTCTGTGACTCGATGAATTGTAACCTGCCAGGCTCCTTTGTCCATAGAATTCTCCAGGCAAGAATACTGGAGTGTGTACCCATTCCCTTCTCCAGGGGATCTTCCTGATCAAGGTGTTGGACCCAGGTCTCCCGCATTGATGGCACATTCTTTACCATCTGAGCCACCAGCATATTCAGTTATAATTGCTCCTGTTGAAAACAAAGAAATCTGTTAATCATATGCTTGTTTTATGGCAGAGCAAGTATGTTACAGAGAAAAGAAATACATGAAATTTTAATTGTTTTTAAACATCAAGTGCCTGTAAAATAATATTTGTAAAACATGAATACAGAACAACAAACTCTTGTGAGTATCCAGTATGAGAAAAGAAAATTACCATTCCCATAAATTCTCTTTTGTAATCCTTTCCTAATCACATTCCTTTCCTTCCCTATTTAGAGGCAACTATTGTCTCAACTTTATGTGTAATTTTCCTGTTTTTTTAAATAGTTTTTACCATAGAATTTGCATTCCTGAGCAGTATGTTCTTTAGTGTTATGTGTTTTTGAACTTTGTGTTGATGAAATCATAACTACTTTTCCTTCTTCTTTGACTTGCTTTTGTAACTCATCATAATGTTCCTTATTTATGTTACTACATGTAACCATAGTTCATTCATTTTCACTGCAATATTCTTCTGTATAGATATATCATGATTTATTTATGTACTGTTCTGAGGAAGATTATTTTGGTTGTTTCCAAATTAATACAGTCTCTAAAAATATATTAATGTTATATTAACACATAATCCAGTTAGACACTTAAGATTGCTGAACTTACTGTAATCTCCTAAACATGTTAGTATGAAATCTGGAAATGTTTAGTTGATCAATGTTATTGTTTTTAAAAGCTAGGTAGTCTTCAAAAACATAATTTTACACTCTAGGCACACCTTAGGCACAATTATTCATTCATTATTCATTGTATTTAGTAATATTTCTTTTTGTTTTGGGTTATCTTAGATATTGTTTTTGTTTCTTCCACTCTACCAGATTTAGTAATAACTCCTACTGTGTCTAACCTAAATAGGCAACAGTGTTTTTCTTTTTTCATCCTTAGAACATGGATAAAGTGATAAAGGTAATATGTATAGGGCCTCCCAAATTGTTCTTTTGGGACTTAAAATAAGAAGGTTTAACTGAAACAATGTAAGTCACATATTGATAAACTCAGATATGGTAAATTTAACCTATGAAACTTAGAAAGATGTGTTTTGAGATCTTGAATTTTTAGTGGAATAATTGAGATATAAAGAACCAATATAGTCTCTGGGGTACACATGTCTCTTTCAATTCTGGTTTCCTCGGTGTGTATGCCTAGCAGTGGGATTGCTGGGTCATATGGGAGTTCTATTTCCAGTTTTTAAAGGAATCTCCACACTGTTCTCCATAGTGGCTGTACTAGTTTGCATTCCCACCAACAATGTAAGAGGGTTCCCTTTTCTCTACATCCTCTCCAGCATTTATTGCTTGTAGACTTTTAGATGGCAGCCATTCTGACTGGTGTAAAGTGGTACCTCATTGTGGTTTTGATTTGCATTTCTCTGATAATGAGTGATGTTGAGCATCTTTTCATGTGTTTGTTAGCCCTTTGTATGTCTTCTTTGGAGAAATGTCTGTTTAGTTCTTTGGCCCACTTTTTGATTGGGTAGTTTATTTTTCTGGAATGGAGCTGCAGGAGTTGCTTGTATATTTTTGAGATTAATTCTTTTCAATTGCTTTGTTTGCTATTATTTTCTCCCATTCTGAAGGCTGCCTTTTCACCTTGCTTTTAGTTTCCTTTGTTTTGCAGAAGCTTTTCATTTTAATTATGTCCCATTTGTTTATTTGTGCTTTTACTTCCAATATTCTGGGAGGTGGGTCATAGAGGATCCTGCTTTGGGTTTATTTCAGAGAGTGTTTTGCCTATGTTATCCTCTAGGATTTTTATAGTTTTTGGTCTAATCTTTGATCCACTTTGAGTTTATTTTTGTGTATGGTGTTAGAAAGTGTTCTAGTTTCATTCTTTTACAAGTGGTTGTCCAGTTTTCCCAGCACCACTTGTTAAAGAGTTTGTCTTTTCTCCATTGTATATTCTTGCTTCCTTTGTCAAAGATAAGGTGTCCATAGGTGCGTGGATTTATCTCTGGGCTTTATATTTTGTTCCATGGATCTATATTTCTGTCTTTTATCAGTACTGTGCTGTCTTGATAACTGTGGCTTTGTAGTATAGCCTAAAGTCAGGCAGGTTGATTCCTCCAGTTCCATTCTTCTTTCTCAAGATTGCTTTGGCTATTCGAGGTTTTTTGTATTTCCATACAAATTGTGAAATTATTTGTGCTAGTTCTCTGAAAACGACCTCTGGTAGCTTGATAGGAATTGCATTGAATCTATAGATTCCTCTGGGTAGTATACTCATTTTCACTATATTGATTCTTCCAATCCATGAACATGGTATATTTCTCCATCTATTTGTGTCCTCTTTGATTTCTTTCTTCAGTGTCTTATAGTGTTCTATATATAGGTCTTTTGTTTCTTTAGGTAGATATACTCCTAAGTATTTTATTATTTTTGGTTTGATGGTGAATGGAATTGTTTCCTTAATTTCTCTTTGTTTTCTCATTGTTAGTGTATAAGAATGCAAGAGATTTCTGTGTGTTGATTTTATAACTTGAAACTTACTGTATTCACTTGATTAGTAATTTTCTGGTAGCGTTTCTATGTAGAAGATCATGTCATCTGCAAACAGTGAGAGTTTTACTTTTTTTCCAATCTGGATTCCTTTAATTTCTTTATCTGCTCTGAGTGCTGTGGCCAAGACTTCCAAAACTATGTTGAATAGTAGTGGTGAGAGTGGGTACCCTTGTCTTGTTCCTGACTTTAGGGGAAATGCTTTCAGTTTTTCACCATTGAGGATAATGTTTGCTGTGGGTTTGTCATATATAGCTTTTATTATGTTGAGGTATGTTCCTTCTATTCCTGTTTTTGGAGGGTTTTATCATAAATGGGTGTTGAATTTTGTCAAAGGCTTTCTCTGCATCTATTGAGATAATCATGTGGTTTTTATTTTTCAATTTTTTAATGTGGTGTATTGATTGATTTGCTGATATTGAAGAATTCTTGCATCCCTGGGATAAAGCCTACTTGCTCTTGATGTATGATCTTTTTAATGTGTTGTTGGATTCTTTTTGCTAGAATTTTGTTAAGGATTTTTGCATCTATGTTCATCAGTGATATTGGCCTATAGTTTTCTTTTTTTGTGGCATCTTTGTCGGGTTTTGGAATTAGGGTGATGGTGGCCTCATAGAATGAGTTTGGAAGTTTACCTTCCTCTGAAATTTTCTAGAGTTTGAGTAGAATAGGTGTTAACTCTTCTCTAAATTTTTGGTAGAATTCAGCTGTGAAGCCATCTGGTCCTGGGCTTTTGTTTGTTGGAAGATTTCTGATTACAGTTTCAATTTCCATGCTTGTGATGGGTCTATTAAGATTTTTTATCTCTTCCTGGGTTAGTTTTGGAAAGTTGTACTTTTCTAAGGATTTCTCCATTTCTTCCAAGTTGTCCAGTTTATTTGCATATAGTTGCTGATAATAGTCTCTTATGATCCTTTGTATTTCTATGTTTTCTGTTGTGATCTCTCCATTTTCATTTCTAATTTTGTTGATTTGGTTCTTCTCCCTTTGTTTCTTGATGAGTCTGGCTAATGCTTTTTCAGTTTTATTTATCTTCTCAAAGAACCAGCTTTTGGCTTTGTTGATTTTTGCTATGGTCTCTTTTGTTTCCTTTGCATTTATTTTTGCCCTGATCTTTAAGATTCCTTTCCTTCTACTAACCCTGGGCTTCTGCATTTCTTCCTTTTCTAGTTGCTTTAGGTGTAAAGTTAGGTTATTTATTTGACTTTTTTCTTGTTTCCTGAGGTAAGCTTGTATTGCTATGAACCTTCCCCTTAGCACTACTTTTACAGTGTCCCATAGGTTTTTGGTTGTTGTGTTTTCATTTTCATTCATTTCTATGCATATTTTGATTTCTTTTTTGATTTCTTCTGTGATTCGTTGGTTATTCAGCAGCGTGTTGTTGAGCCTCCATATGTTGAAAATTTTAAATGCTTTTCTTTTGTAATTGATATCTAATCTCACTGCATTGTGGTCAGAAAAGATGCTTGGAATGATTTCAGTTTTTTTAAATTTACCAAGGCTAGATTTATGGCCCAGGAGGTGATCTATTCTGGAGAAGGTCCTGTGTGCACTTGAGAAAAAGGTGAAATTCATTGTTTTGGGGTGGAATGTCCTATAGATATCAATTAGGTCTAACTGGTCTATAGTATCATTTAAAGTTTGTGTTTTCTTCATGATTTTCTGTTTAGTTGATCTATCCATCGGTGTGAATGGGGTATTAAAGTCTCCCACTATTATTGTGTTATTGTTAATTTCCCCTTTCATACTCGTTAGCATTTGCCTTACATATTGTGGTGCTCCTACTTTGGATGCATATATATTTATAATTGTTGCATCTTCTTCTTGAATTGATCCTTTGATTATTATGTAATGTCCATCTTTATCTCTTTTCACAGCCTTTATTTTAAAGTCTACTTTATCTGATATGAGTATTGCCACTCCTGCTTTCTTTTGGTCTTTATTTGCATTGAATATCTTTCTCCAGCCTTTAACTTTCAGTCTGTATGTATCCGTAGGTTTGAGGTGGGTCTCTTGTAGACAACATATATAGGGGTCTTGTTTTTGTATCCAATCGGCCAATCTTTGTCTTTTGGTTGGGGCATTCAACCCGTTTACATTTAAGGTAATTATTGATAAGTATGATCCCGTTGCCATTTACTTTATTGTTTTGGGTTCGAGATTATATACCCTATCCGTGTTTCCTGTCTAGGGAAGATCCTTTAGCATTTGTTGGAGTGCTGGTTTGATATTGCTCAATTTTCTCAGCTTTTGCTTGTCTTTTCAGCTTTTGATTTCTCCTTCTAATTTGAATGAGATCCTTGCTGGGTACGGTAATCGCGTTTGTTGGTTATTTTCTTTCATGACTTTAAGTATGTCCTGCCATTCCCTTCTGGACTGAAGCGTTTCTGTTGAGATCAGCTGTTATCCTTTTGGGATTCCCCTTGTGTGTTTTTTGTTGTTTTTCCCTTTCTGCTTTTAATATTTATTCTTAGTGTTTGATCTTTGTTAATTTGATTAATATGTGTCTTGGCGTGTTTTGCTTTGGGTTCATCCTGTTTGGGACTCTCTGTGTTTCTTGGACTTGGGTGCTTATTTCCTTTCCCATTTTAGGGAAGTTTTCAACTATTATCTCCTCAAGAGTTTTCTGATGGTCCTTCTTTTTTTCTTCTTCTTCCGGGACTCCTATGATTCGAATGTTGTTGCGTTTAACATTGTCCCAGAGGTCTCCAAGATTGTCCTCATTTCTTTTCATTCTTTTTTCGTTTTTCCTCAATGTTTCATTTATTTCTACCATTCTGTCTTCTACCTCACTTATCCTGTCTTCTATCTCTGTTATTCTACTGTTAGTTCCCTCCAGGGTGTTTTTGATCTCATTTATTGCATTATTCATTGTAATTTGACTCTCTTTCATTTCTTCTAAGTCCTTGTTAAACCTTCCTTGCATCCTCTCAATCCTTGTCTGCAGGTTATTAAACTGTAACTCCAATTTGTTTTCAAGATTTTGGATCATTTTCACTATCATTATTTGGAATATTTTATCAGGTAGATTTCCTATCTCCTCCTCTTTTTTTTTTGTTTTGGAGGGCATTTATCCTGTACCTTTACCTGCTGGGTATTTCTCTGCCTTTTCATCTTATTTATATTGCTGTATCATCTCTTTATTGTGGAGATTCCTAGCTGTGGGTGGGGTTGCATGGGTGGTTTGTCAAAGTTTCCTGGTTGGGAAAGCTTGTGTTGGTGTTCTGGTGGGTGGATCTGGATTTCCTCACTCTGAGGAGCAGTCACGTGTCCATTAAAGAGTTTTGAGATGTCAGTGGGCTTGGTGTGACTTTGGGAAGCCTGTGTATTGAAGCTCCAGGCAATGTTCCTGTATTGCTGGAGAATTTGCTTGGTATATCTTACTCTGGAGCTTGTTGGCCCTTAGGAGATGCTTGGTGTCAGGTTAGGTATGGAGACATTTGATGAGCTCCAATGGATTAATTAACTCCTGGATCCAGGAGTTCTCTGGTATTCTCAGGATTTGGGCTTAGCCTCCTGTCTCTGGTTTTCAGCCTTATTCTTACAGTAGCCTCAGGACTCCTTCATCTATATAGCAACCATGGTAGAACGTCTAGTTTAATGATGGAAAGTTTCTTCACAGTGAGGGACACCCAGACAGGTACACAGAGTTACATTTCATGGAGAAGAGGGAGGAGAGTGACAGAGGTGACCAGAAGGAGAAGAGTGGAATCAAATGGTGAGAGAGTGAGGTAGCCAGTGATCACTTCCCTGTGTGCTCTCCACAGTCTGTATCCCTCAGAGATGTTCACAGAATTATACTGAAAAGAGAAGAGGGAGGAAGGAGGCAGAAGTGGTCAGGGGGAGAAAAGAGGGAGTCAGATGGACAGAGACAGATCCAGCCAGTAATCAGTTATCTAAGTGTTCTTCACAACTCGTAACACTCAAAGAGATTCACAGAGTTGGGTAGAGAAGAAAGGAGGGAGGCGGATGACAGAGGTGACCTGGTGGAAAAAAAGGATAGTCAAAAATGAGGGGAGAGCAGTCAAGCCAGTGATCTCACTCCCAAGTAAAAATTGGTACTAAAGTTTGGGTTCTTAAAGATACAAAGTTGATAACAAATAGTAAAAAGCAAAGATTAAAAATCTAGAGTAAAGGTTGGATTCTCAAAAATACAATTACAAAAAAGTAAGAAAAAAAGAAAAGAAAAGAAAAATAATAAAAAATTAAAAAGGGGGAAAGAGGAGATTTAAAAAAAAAACAGGCGAGCAACACCAACAGCAACAAAGAAACAGGATCACTGAAATTTACTTAAAAATAGGGGGGTTTTTTGCTAGATAATAGATGGTTGTAAAAATGAAAATTGAAGGAGTTATAGGGGACTTAAAAATAAAAGTATAAAAATTTAAAAAATAGTATTAAGAAAAAGTTTTAAAAATTTAAAAGATGATCATAGTAAAATATATATCTAAGGCTTTCCTCTGGAGCTGTTACATACAGTGAGGGGTCAGTTCATTTTCAGATAGTTCCTTGGTCCACCTTGTACTTCTCAGTGTCTTTAGGCTCCTTTCTATGTAGTCGGTGCTAACTGCAGGAATTTAATATGTTACTCCTGTCAGTTACAAAGTGGTTCCCTCTGCTTATTTTAGCGTCTTCTGTTTGCTGGTCTCTTCAGTGTCTATTTCACACAGTTATTCAACTGCTCTGCGGTTTGGGTTTGTCCCTGTTCATGGTATGTGCACTTTCCCTGCCCGTACTACTCAGGCTCTTGGTTGCTCCGCCAGGAGCAGTGTGAGGCCGCTGCTGGGGCTGTCTGCACTTCCCAGGTCCCAGACGCCTGGCGCAGCTGGGGGCTTTGACTTCTCTCCTCCCCTGTCCCAGCTGCTTGGTTTTCTTGGTGTGCAACTGGGCACGCCTTCTCAGGTGTGTGGAGAGCTGATCTCTGGTGACATCCCTCCGGAATCCCAAGAAGTCTTGGTTAGTGAATAATTCTGCCTGCGGTTTGATAGCAGATGCCTCACTGGGGCTGCGATTGTGCCTACTGGTCTCTGGCGGGGGCTGGGCCGGTCCGCAGCCTGCAGCCCCCCAGCTCCGCGCAGCCGCCCAGCCCCGAGCAGCCGCCCAGCTCCATGTGGCCCTTTGTTCTGTGCGCGGATGTGGCCGTGGCTCTTCGCAGCTCTGCACAGCCGTCCAGCTGTCCAGCTCCGTGCAGCCCTTTGTTCTGTGTGCATATCTGGTGGTGGCTGTTCGGAGCTCCGCGCAGCCAGCTAGCTCCGCACAGCCCTTTGTTCTGTGCGCGGGTCTGGCGGTGACTCTTCCATGGGAAAGCTACCCCTCGGTCTAGGTTGCTATCTCAGGTTAGTTCCCTCAGGTTGCTCCAGGGCATTCAGTCCCAGTCCTCTCCAAAAGTAGTGCAGCCTGCCCCTCCCTGAGCTTGCTAGTGGGGGATGGGGCACCTGGGCCACTGCTCTGCTGGGAGTTGCAGTTAGGGACGTAATCTGTGGGGTTTAATTATTTATCTATTTTTACTCCCAGTTATTTTGCCCTCTGAGACTCGCCACAGATCTGCTGGGGAGAATGTTTCCTGGTGTTCAGAAACCTCTCTCTTTTTTAAGACTCCCTTCCAAGATGGAGCTCTGTCCCTACCTCTTTCACCTCTCTTTTTACTTTTTTAAAAAATTTTGTCCTACCTTCTTTCAAAGGCAATGGGCTGCCTTTCTGGATGCCTGATGTCCTCTGCCAGCATTCAGAAGTTGTTTTGTGGAGTTTGCTCAGCTTTTAAATGTTCTTTTGGTGTATTTGTTGGGGAGAAAGTGGTCTCCCCATCCTATTCCTCTGCCATCTTAGTTCCCCTCAGGAGCTCATTTTTAATAAACCTTTTCCTTATCTCTCTTATTTTAGCATGTAGGAGATACTTGAAGAAAACTATTAACAGAAGAAAAATCATAAAGTAAGAGACTTTTATCATAAAAACAGATTAATGCAAGGCAAAAAGCAAAAAAATACCTGCTCTCTTAAAAAAAATATCCTCTACTCCTGTACCCTATTTTACTGGCCTCAGAACCTATACACTTAGCTCCAGATACTTCTTTTTTAGTATTACTTTCTTACTACATTTACTATTACTTTTACTTACTACTTTACTATACTACATTTTAGTATTACTTTCTTACTACTTCTTGCTTTCTTTTACTTCTTACTGCTTTTTTTAGAATTAATTTCTTATTACTTTGCTATTAACTTTTACTATACTACTTTATAGTATTACTTTCTTACTACTTTTCATCATTTGACTACTTACATCAATTTTGGAATCTGAAGTCAAAATTCTGTCAATGTCCTTCCCCTGGTTTTAGAACTTTCAGTCAGTTCAATTACTCAGCCGTGTCCAACTCTTTATGACCCCGTGGACTGTAGCACGCCAGGCTCCCCTGTCCATCACCAATTCCCAGAGCTTGCTCAAGCTTGTGTCCATCAAGTCAGTGATGCCATCCAACCATCTCATCCTCTGTTGTCACCTTCTCCTACTGCTTTCAGTCTTTCCCAGCATCAGAGTCTTTTCCAATGAATCAGTTCTTCACATCAGGTGGCCAAATTATTGGAGTTTCTGCTTCAGCATCAACCCTTCCAATGCATATTTAGGACTGATTTCCTTTAGGATTGACTAGTTTCATCTCCTTGCAGTCCAGGGGACTCTCAAGAGTCTTCTCCAACACCACAGTTCAAAAGCATCGTAGTTCGATGCTCAGCTTTCTTTATAGCCCAACTCTCACATCCATACATGACTATTGGAAAAACCATAGCTTTGACTAGACACACCTTTGTTGGCAAAGTGATGTCTCTGCTTTTTAATATGCTGTCTAGATTTGTCATAGCTTTTCTTCCAAAGGTCAAACTTTTTTTTAATTTCATGGCTTCAGTCATGACCTTCAGTGATTTTGGAGCCTCCCGCCAAATAAAGTCTGTCACTGTTTCCATTGTTGCCCCATCTATTTGCCATGAAGTGTCGGGACTGGATGCCATGATCTTAGTCTTTTGAATGTTGAGTTTGAATGTGAAGTTTAGAACTTTAGTGATTGGTTACAACAGAGTTAGCATCCTTTGTAAATTTTTTAAAGTCCTCTATATTTTAATACATATATTCTTTGATTTTTTAATATTGTTTTCTTCAATTTCAGCCATAATTATGGTACACATTTCTTATGTCTAGATCAAGTTTTCTCAGCCAGCATTGTAGACATTTTGGGCTGCTCAATTATTTGAAGTGGACACTGTTTTATATGTTATAGGATGTTTAGTGGTATCCTTGACCTCTCTACTCAAGATACCTGTAACTTCCTGCAACTCATGATAAACAAAAATATCTCCAGAGATTACTAAATATCCTGTAGAGTCTAAGAGCACCTCCAGTTACAAACTACCACTCTAGCTCTATAATTATCTAACACTACCTTTATATTAAACTGATATACACACAACAGTAGCAACAAAAATAAGCTTACTCTTTTTAGGAACAACCATAACAAGATAAAAACAACTATATCTCTAAGTTTTGAACCATTTTACTCTTAATATAATTAGTAAAATTAATGCCCAGAAAAGGATTTTGAAATTACTGCAACATTTTCGCTTTGCAGGCAGTGGAAAGAGCAAGGCATTTGGAATCATTCAGACCTAGGTTCAACTTTCTGATTCTTATATTGAATGGCTGCTTTTCTTGGAAAAGTTATTTAACATCTTTACATGTCAATTTCCTAATTTGCAAAAATAGATAATAGCATTTATTTCCTTAGTTTATTGTGATATTATTTTTTGAAAGTTATAATAGTTGAAATAGAGTCACTCAGACAATCAGACAGTAGTTAAATAATGTCTTCTCTAGCCAAAAAAAGAAAAAATATACTCCCCCCAAAAACCCCAAAGACAAAAATGAAAACAAAACAAAAAATACCTCAACAAAGAAGTAAATATCATCAAGAAAAGTACTTGAAACAAAAGAGAAAACTACAGTGTTGAGGTAAAAACATGCCCTTGGTGCTTGGAAAAATTGGGGCCTTTATGATAACCACTCCTTGAGAAAGAATTAATGTCAAAAGATAGGTTAGAGAAGATGGTTAGAGGGACTTTTATAAGAATATACTGTTTAATATTCTTCTGTATATAAAGAATGGGTAAATGTTGATTTAATCAGTTTGTAAAATCAAGGAGTGCATAGGTAGAGTAGGGCTTCCAAAGTGGTACTATCGCTCAGTCCTGTCTGACTCTTTGTGACCCCATGGGCTGTAGCCCACCAGGCTCCTCTCCATGGGGATTCTTCAGGGTCAATAATGCTGAAGTAGGTTGCCATCCCCTCCTCCAGGGGAATCTTCTCAACCCAGGGGTTGAACCGAGGTCTCCCACATTGCAGGTGGATTCTTTACCATCTGAGCCACCAGGGAAGCCCAAGAATACTGGAATGGGTAGCCTATCCTTTCTTCAGGGAATCTTCCTAAACAAGGAATTAAACCAGAGTCTCCTGCATTGAAAATGGATTCTTTACAAGCTGAGCTACCTGTTTGTAAAATCACCAAGTGTTTAGGTAGAGTAGGGCTTCCCAGGTGACACTAGTGATAATGAATCCACCTGCCAATGCAGGAGTTACAAAAGATATGGGTTTGATCCCTGTGTTGGGAAGATCCCCTAAAATGGAAAATGGCATCCTAATCCAGTATTCTTGCCTGGAAAATTCCATAGACAGAGGAGCCTAGCAGGCTACAGTCCATTGGACTGTAGAGATGTGGACATGTTTGAGCATGTGTGCACACACACAGATCGAGCAAATGTAAATTTGCTTCTACAATCTTTTTCTAATTAACTTTTTAAATTGGAGAATGCTTTACAATATTGTGATATTTTTGCTATACATCAACATGAATTGCATCAGGTGGCCAAATTATGGAAGTTTCAGCTTCAACATCAGTCCTTCCATTGAACACCCAGGACTGATCTCCTTTAGGATGGACTGGTTGGATCTCCTTGCAGTCCAAGGTACTCTCAAGAGTCTTCTCCAGCACCACAGTTCAAAAACATCAATTCTTTGGCACTCAGCTTTCTTTATAGTCCAAGTCTCACATCCATACATGATTACTGGAAAAACCATAGCCTTGACTAGATGGACCTTTGTTGACAAAGTAATGTCTCTGCTTTTTAATATGCTGTCTAGGTTAGTTATAACTCTCCTTCAATATTTTGGCCACCTGATGCAAAGAGCTGACTCCTTTGAAAAGACCCTGATGTTGGGAAAGATTGCAGGCAGGAGAAGGGGACAACAGAAGATGAGATGGGTAGATGGTGATGGGCATCACCGACTCAGTGGACATGAATTTGGGTAAACTCTGGGAGTTGGTGACGGACAGGGAGACCTGGCATGCTGTGGTTCATGGGATCACAAAGAGTCGGATATGACTGGGTGACTGAACTGATCTGAACATGAATCAGCCACAGGTATACATGTCCCCCCATCCTAAAACCCTCTCTCCTCCCTCCCCCACTATTCTTCTGGGTTGTCCCAGAGCACTGGATTTTGGGTGCTCTGATTCATGCATCAAACTTGCAGTGGTTATCTCTTTTACATGTGGTAATATACATGCTTCAATGCTATTTTCTCAAATCATCCCACCCTTGCCTTCTCCTGGTTAGTCCAAAAGCCTGTTTTTACATCTGTGTCTCCTGTGTTGTCCTTGCATGTATGATAATTGGTATTGTCTTTCTAAACTACATATATATGCATTAATATACAGTATTTGTCTTTTGCTTTCTGACTTATTTCACTCTGTATAATGGGTTCCAGGTTCATCCACTTCATTAAAACTGATTCAAATGTGTTCCTTTTTATAGCTGAGTAATATTACATTGTGCATATGTACCACAACTTCTTATTCCATTCATCTCCTGATGGAAATCTAGGTTGCTTCCATGTCCTAACTGTTGTAAATAGTTCTGCAATGAACATTAAGGTACACATGTCTCTTTCAGTTCTGGTTTCTGCAGGGTGTACACCCAGCAGTATGATTTCTGGGCCATATAGCAGTGTCAGATGATACCTCATTGTGGTTTTGATTTGCATTTCTCTAATAATGAGTGATGTTCAGCATCTTTTCATTTGTTTATTAGACATTTGTGTGTCTTCTTTGGAGAAATATGTGCTTAGCTCTTTTGCCCATTTTGTGATTGGGTTGTTCATTTTTCTGGTATTGAGCTTCATGAGCTGCTTGTATATTTTGGAGATTAATTCTTTGTCAGTTGTTTTGTTTGCTGTTATTTTCCCATTCTGAGGGCTTTCTTTTCACATTGCTTATAGTTTCCTTCATTGCACAAAACTTTTAAGTTTAATTAGGTCCCATTTGTTTATTTTTGTCTTTATTTCCATTACTCTGGGAGATGAGTCATAGAGAATCTTGCTGTGATTTATGTCATAGAGTATTCTGCTTATGTTTTCCTCTAAGAGTTTTATAGTTTCTCATCTTACATTTAAGTCTTTAATCCATTTTGAGTTTGTGTGTGTGTGTGTGTGTGGTGTTAGAAAGTTATTCTAGTTTCATTCTCTTACACGTAGTTGACCAATTTCCCCAGCACCTGTTGAGGAGACTGTTATTTCTCCATTGTGTATTTTTGCTTCCTTTGTCGAAATAAATTGTTTATAGTTGCATGGATTTATCTCTGGGCTTTCTATTTTGTTTCATTGATCTATATTTCTGTCTTTGTGCCATTACCATATTGTCTTGATGACTTTATCTTTGTGGTATAGTCTGAAGTCAGAAAGATTAATTACTCCAGTTCCATTCTTCTTTCTCAAAATTGCTTTGGCTATTCAGGTCTTTTGTTTTTCCACAGAAATTGTGAAATTATTTCTTCTAGTTCTGTGAAAAATACCATAAGTAGTTTGATAGGGATTACATTGCATATAGAATACTTTGGGTAGTATACTTATTTTTACTATATTGATTATTCCCATACAAGAACATGGTATATTTCTCCATCTATTTGTGTCATCTCTGATTTCTTTCATCAGTGTTTTATAGTTTCCTGTATATAGATCTTTTTTCTTTAGGTAAATTTCTCCCTAAGTGTTTTATTCTTTTTGTTGCAATGGTAAATGGGATTGTTTCCTTAATTTCTCTTTCTTATTTTTTGTTGTAAGTGTATATAAATGCAAGTGATATATGTCTATTGATTTTATATCGTGAAGTTTTACTATATTCATTGATTAGCTCTAGTAATTTTTTGGCGGCATCTTTAGGGTTTTCTATGTCATCTGCAAACAGTGAGAGTTTTACTTCTTTTCTGCTCTGGATTCCTTTTATTTATGTTTCTTCTCTGAATGCTGTGGTTAGGACTTCCACAACTATATTGAATAATAGTGGTGAGAGTGGGCACCCTTTACCTGTTCCTGATTTTAAAGGAAATGTTTTCAATTTTTCACCATTGAAGATAATTTTTGCTGTGGGTTTGACGTATATTGCTTTTATTATGTTGAGATATGTTTATTCTCTGCCTGCTTCCTGGAAAGTTTTTTCATAAATGGATATTTAATTTTGTCAAAGATTTTCTCTACATCTATTGAAATAATCATATGATTTTTATCTTTCAATTTGTTAATATGGTATATCATGTTGATTGACTTGGTTTTGATGAAGAATCCTTGCATCCCTGGAATAAAGCCCACTTGATCATGATGAATGATTTTTTAAATATGTTGTTGCATTCTGCTTGCTAGAATTTTGTGGAGGATTTTTGCATCTATGTTCATCAGCGATATTGGACTATATTTTTGTGTTTTTTTGTAGCATGTTTTTCTGGTTTTGGTTTACAGTTTATGTTTGCCTTGTAGTTTGGGAGTTTTCCTTCCTCTGAAGTTTCCTGAAAGAGTTTGACTAGGACAGTTGTTAGCACTTCTCTAAATTTTTGGTAGAATTCACCTGTGAAGCCATCTGGTCTTGGGCTTTTGTTTCTTGGAAGATTTTTTATTACAGTTTCAATTTCCCTGCTTGTGATTGATGTGTTCAACTTTTCTAATTCTTCCTAGTTCCATTTTGGAAGGTTATACTTTTCTAACAATTTCTCCATTTCTTCCAAGTTGTCATTTAATTGGCATACAGTTGCTCATAGTAGTTTATTATGATTGCATTTCTGTGTTGTCTGTTGTAATTTTTCCATTTTCATTTCTAATTTTATTGATTTGAGTCTTCTCCATTTTTTTCTACATGAATCAAGCTAACAGTTTGTATATTTTGTTTATCTTCTCAAAGAACCAGCTTTCAGTCTTGTTGATCTTTGCTATAGTCTCCT
The DNA here is from genome assembly GCA_007570785.1 of Antilocapra americana. Lineage (NCBI taxonomy): Eukaryota > Metazoa > Chordata > Mammalia > Artiodactyla > Antilocapridae > Antilocapra > Antilocapra americana. The sequence goes on along the minus strand of ML663483.1, from coordinate 4,216,922 downwards.
TCATTTATTTTTCACTTATTTTTGCTCTGATTTTTATGATTTCTTCCCTTCTACTAACTTTGGAGGTTTTTCTGTTCTTCTTTTTCTAGTTGCCTAAGGTGTAAAATTAGGTTCTTTATTTGATGTTTCTTATTTCCTGAGATAGGCTTGTATTGCTATGAACTTCCCTCTTAGCACTACTTTTACTGATTCCTATAGGTTTTGGGTTATTTTTTTCATTTGTTTATATGCATATTTTTATTTCCTTTTATATTTTTGCAGTGATCTGTTGGTTACTAAGAAGTGTCTTGTTTATCCTCCATATGTTTGTGTTTTTAATAGTTTTTTTGCCCTATGGTGGATATCTAAGCTTACAGCATTGTGATCAGAAAAGATACTTGAAATGATTTCAGGTTTTTTTTTCTCCCTTTTATTGTTTTTGCCATACAATGTCATGATATCACCATGGGTTTACATATGCTCCCCCTCCAGAAACCCCTCCCTCCCCCTTCCCTCCTCCCTCCCCCCCAGGAAATCTCAATGCACCAGCCCCGAGAATCAATCCTGGGCTGACGATTGATTAGACATATGATAATTAACATGTTTCAATGCCATTCTCCCATATCATCCCACCCTTTCCCTCATCCACAGAGTCCACGAGTCTATTCTCTACATCTGCGTTCCTTTTGCTGTCTCCCATGTTGGGTTCTCGTTACTGTCTTTCTAAATTCCATATATATGTGTTAATATACTGTATTGTTGTTTTTGCTTCTGGCTTACTTCACTCTGGATAATGGGCTCCAGTTCGGTCCATCTGAGTAGAATTGATTCAAATGAATTTTTTTAATGCTGAGTAATATTCCATTGTGTATATGTACCACAGCTTTCTTATCCATTCGTCAGTTGATGGGCATCTAGGTTGCTTCCATGTCCTCGCTATTGTAAACAATGTAGCGATGAACATTAGGGTACACGTGGCTCTTTCAATTCTGGTTTCCTTGGTGTATATGCCCAGCAGTGGGATTGCTGGGTCATATGGCAGGACTATTTGCAGCTTTTTAAGGAACCTCCACACTGTTTTCCATAGTGGCTGTACTAGTTTGCATTCCCACCAACAGTGTAAGAGGGTTCCCTTTTCTCCACATCCTCTCCAGCATTTATTGCTTGTAGACTTTTGGATGGCAGCCATTCTGACTGGTGTAAAGTGATACCTCATTGTGGTTTTGATTTGCATTTCTCTGATAAAGAGTGATGTTGAGCATCTTTTCATGTGTTTGTTAGCCATTTTTATGTCTTCTTTGGAGAAATGTCTGTTAAGTTCTTTGGCCCACTTTTTGATTGGGTCGTTTATTTTTCTAGAATTGAGCTGCAGGAGTTGTTTGTATATTTTTGAGATTAATTGTTTGTCCGTTGCTTCATTGGCTATTATTTTCTCCCATTCTGAAGGCTGTCTTTTCACCTTGCTTATAGTTTCCTTTGTTGTGCAGAAGCTTTTAATTTTAATTAGGTCCCATTTGTTTATTCATGTTTTTATTTCCAGTATTCTGGGAGGTGGGTCATGGAGTATCCCGCTTTAGTTTATGTCAGAGAGTGTTTTGCCTATGTTATCCTCTAGGAGTTTTATAGTTTCTGGTCTTATGCTTAGATCTTTGATCCATTTTGAGTTTATCTTTGTGTATGGTGTTAGAAAGTGTTCTAGTTTCATTCTTTTACAAGTGGGATTTCAGGTTTTTTTTAAATTTACCAAGGCTAGATTTGTGGCCCAGGATATGATCTATCATGGAGAATATTCTATGTGCACCCGAGAAAAAGGTGAAATCCATTGTTTTGGGGTGGAGTGTCCTGTAGATATCACTTAGGGCTAACGGATCCAATGAACCATTTAAAGCTTTTGTTTCCTTGTTAATATTCTGTCTGGATGATCTGTCCATTGGTGTGAGTGGATTATTAAAGTTCCCCATTGTTAATGTGTTACTGTCAGTTTCCCCTTTAATAATTGTTAGCATTTGCCTTATGTATTGAGGTGCTCCTGTGTTTGGTGCATATATATTTATAGTTATATCTACTTCTTGGATTGATCTCTTGGTTATTATGTAGTGTCCTCCTTTGTTTGTAGTCACAATCTTTATTTCAGAGTCTATTTTATCTGATATGGGCATTGCTACTCCCACTTTCTTTTGGTCTTCATTTGCATGAAGTATCTTTTTCCAGCCCCTCACTTTCAGTTGGCATGTGTCCTGAGATGGATCTCTTGTAGACAGCATATATAGTGATCTTATTTTTGTATATATTCTGCCAGCCTTTGTCTTTTGCTTGGAGCATTTAACCCATTTACCTTTAAGGTAATTATTGATAAGTATGATCCTATTACCATTTACTTTGTTGTTTGGATTCGTTTTTATAAATTTATGCTGCATTTTCTATCTGGAAACAATCATTTAGCATTTGCTGAAGAGCTGGTTTGGTGCTGCTGATTTCTCTCAGCATTTACGTGTCTGTAAAGCTTTTGATCTCTTCTTTGAATCTGCATGAGATCCTTGCTTGGTAGAGTAATCTTGGTTTTAGGTTTTTCTCTTTCATCACTTTAAGTATATCCTGCCATTCCTTTCTGGCCTATAGAGTTTCTTTTGAAAGATCAGTGGTTATCTTTAGTGGGGATACCCTTGTCTGTTATTTATTGCTTTTCCCTTGCCACTTTTGATATTTGCTCTTTGTGCTTAATTTTTGTTAGTTTGCTTATTATGTGTCTTGGCATGTCTAGCTTTGAGTTTATACTGTATGGAACTCTCTGGGCTTCTTGGACTTAAGTAGCTATTTTCTTCCCCATTTTAGGGAAGTTTTTGACTGCTATCTCTTCATATATTTTCTGATGCCCTTTCAATTTGTTTCTTCTAGAATCTTGAGCATCTAAGAATAGGTTATGACTGTGAGTCATCCTACTCAATGTTAGAATAATATATTCATTGTCTTTCATTTTTAGGATGTTAAATTAACATATTAAACATGCCTCTAACATTATGATTCTTTTATAGTTTTATAAGAAAAGTTATTTTATATATAAACTATAAAGAATATTATATTAAATACCTGTGATTTCACTTCATCCAAGAATTCACAGCAGTTAATATTTTGTCACAACTTCTTTCAAATCTTTTTTTTTGTACAGTCCAGGTCTTTATTTTCTTTACACCCATCATACCATGAAGTCATAGGGAATGAGCTCCAGCAGTTCAGGCTTCTTTCATTGTTTCTCAAGAATTATATTCTCTGGGTGTAGCAGGCTGGCACTTCAGCTGAACCCAAGTCCTTGTCTCTTTGGCTTCCTTCTATTTCTGATAATTTTCCTTCAAAAATTTCAGGACTCTGTCTCAGCTCTTAGAGTGCTTAATATGCTTGATATACACTATGCACAGTAATTCTCTTGGCACCAATGTTGCACTTAACTTGTTTGTTTCAGTTCAGTTCAGTCACTCAGTCAAGTCCAAAACTTTGCGACCCCAGGAATTGCAGCACACCAGGCCTCCCTGTCCATCACCAACTCCTGGAGTCTACCCAAACCGATGTCTATCAAGTCGGTGATGCCATTCAGCCATTTCATCCTCTGTCGTCCCCTGCTCCTCCTGCCCTCAATCCTTCCCAGAATTAGGGTCTTTTCCAATGAGTCAGCTCTTCGCATGAGGTGGCCAAAGTATTGGAGTTTCAGCTTCAACATCAGTCCTTACAGTGAACACTCAGAACTGATCTTTAGGATGGGCTGGTTGGATCACCTTGCAGTCCAAGTGACTCTCAAGAGTCTTCTCCAACAACACAGTTCAAAAGCACCAATTTTTCAGCACTCAGCTTTAATCACCATCTAACTCTGACATCCATAC
>ML663483.1:4202332-4212971 GCA_007570785.1 Antilocapra americana | reverse complement strand
ACATCCATACATGACTACTGGAAAAATCATAGCCTTGACTAGATGGACCTTTGTTGGCAAACTAATGTCTCTGCTTTTACATGTGCCATCTAGGTTGGTCATAACTTTCCTTCCAAGGAGTAAGCGTCTTTTAATTTCATGGCTGCAATCACCATGTGCAGTGATTTTGGAGCCCCCCAAAATAAAGTCTGACACTGTTTGCACTGTTTCTCCATCTATTTCCCATGAAGTGATGAGACCAGATGCCATGATCTTAGTTTTCAGAACTTTGAGCTTTAAGCCAGCTTTTTCACTCTCTTCTTTCACTTTCATCAAGAGGCTTTTTAGTTCCTCTTCACTTTCTGCCACAAGGGGGATGTCATCTGGATATCTGAGGTTATTGATATTTCTCCCAGCAATCTTGATTCCAGCTTGTGCTTCTTCCAGCCCAGCATTTCTCATGATATACTCTGCATACAAGTTAAATAAGCAGGGTGACATTATACAGCCTTGACGTACACCTTTTCCTATTTGGAACCAGTCTGTTGTTCCATGTCCAGTTCTAACTGTTGCTTCCTGACCTGCATACAGGTTTCTCAAGAGACAGGTCAGGTGATCTGGTATTCCCATACCTTTAAGAATTTTCCACAGTTCATTGTGATCCACACAGTCAAAGGCTTTGGCATAGTCAGTAAAGCAGAAATAGATGTTTTTCTTGAACTGTCTTGCTTTTTTGATGATCCAGCCCATGTTGGCAATTTGATCTCTGGTTCCTCTGCCTTTTTCTAAAACCAGCTTGAACATCTGGAACTTCATGGTTCATGTATTGCTGAAGCCTGGCTTGGAGAATTTTGAGCATCACTTTACTGGCGTTTGAGATAAGTGCAATTGTGCAATAGTTTAAGCATTCTTTGGCATTGCCTTTCTTTGGGATTGGAATGAAAACTGACCTTTTCCATTCCTGTGGCCATTGCTGAGTTTTCCAAATTTGCTGGTATATTGAGTGCAGCACTTTCACAGCATCATCTTTCAGGATTTGAAATAGCTCAACTAGAATTCCATCACCTCCACTAGCTTTGTTTGTAGTGATGCTTTCTATGGCCCACTTGACTTCTTATTCCACGATGTCTGGCACTAGGTGAGTGAACAACCATTGTGATTATCTGAGTCGTGAAGATCTTTTTTGTACAGTTCTTCTGTGTATTCTTGCCACCTCTTCTTAATATCTTCTGTTTCTGTTAGGTCCATACCATTTCTGTCCTTTATTGACCCCATCTTTGCATGAAGTGTTCCCTTGATATCTCTGATTTTCTTGAAGAGTTCTCTAGTCTTTGATGCAAACAGCATGCTGGGTAACATAGACTCTCCTAGTTTTGACAGGGTAACATTTGTGGGGCATTCCTTTTTGAACAGTACTCATCCTTTTGATATCTACAGTATCACCTTTCTTGTAGGTTCACATGTATGTGGCTAAAGGAACAACTTTATGTTTTCTAAAAGAACTAGAGAACATGTAGTGCGGGCCCCTCGTCTTTAGTTATTTTGGCAAATTACTGGACGATCTCAAGTCTTTTTAAAAATATAATAAATTAAACAATGTAGAAGAAGTTGAGGTTTCCCCTGACTACATTAATCTTATTCTTTGTACTCCCTCCTGAAAACAACTACTTTCATGAGGTATTGTGTATGCTTTTACATGCATAAATATACATTCATGGGTAATATACAACATTTTGTATGTATTCTTAATTTATATAAACATTATACCTAATATATGTCCAAGTTCTATTATTTTTCCTCAGCTTTGTTTTTGAAACCTATCAATGTGGACATATCTACATTTGTATATATAATAACCCACTATATCAATATGCTACATTTTATTTATCTGTTCCCATCTTGATGCATGTTTATAAACTGCTCTCATTTTATTCAGTTATAGACAGTGCTACTGTGACTCATTGTGTCTCACTGTACACATTTTCAATAGTTCTCTAAGGTATATACTGTAAGTGGAACTACTGGGACATTAGGGTAGAAATAGCTATTTTGAAATAAATAAGAGAAGTACCATTTTATATGTTAAAAGGTTTTATATACTGAAAAAATGAAGATTCAGAAAGGAGTTAACTTTGAATGCATTTTATCGAAGAGCTAGCTTTTCTTTACCAGTTGGTGCCTTAGAAATCACACATGCCTGCTTTTTTCAAGAACAGTGCAATGAGATAAGATTGCCTACTGTGTGCTCAGTACTATACAACTGACATTATCAGTAACAGATTACTGTGCTGAATGGACTCTGAATCTAATCCAGAATGGCTTTTATTATGGTTTACTGAATTAGAAGGAAAAATTATCTACAGAACAAGATCAATGTATCAGACAAAAGTCTACAGAGAGTAAATATATCAGGTTAATTGAATACTTGATTTGCATAGCTCTGGTGTATAATGTTTGTCAGGTACTTCCATCCTCTCTAAACTTCACAGTTCTAAAGACTATTGTTAGTTGTAGCTGAGCTATACTAAGAATTAACATTTCCATGTATATATTAATAACTCCTTCCTAAAATAGTGTTTTGGGTAAGGCATGTGACGATATAGAGGAAAATATGTATCATTTGATTCACAATAAAATTAGAATAAAAGAGGCAGCCAATTTAAAAAATTCTCATAAGAATGTAAAGAAAAATAAGAATTTATGGAAAAAAAATGTCAAACTATGAAAAGCCAATCCTATGCACACTCAAGACAGTAACTTGTTCAAATGGTATTAATCAGACTTTTCATAGAACTTTTCATTGAGATAACAACTCTGACCACAGTAAGTCTCAAATTTTGTATTTGGTTAAAAAAGAAGAAAATCAAAACAAAAAAAACCTCTTATTATTCCAGACTTTGCATATCTCAGTTGCCTGAAAACAAAGCAGTGACTTTCAATGGCAGCCAAATTCATCTGACCCACTTCCAAGTCAGGTCCTATGCCAGAGTTTAATCAGAACTGGCCATTGTCCAGATTACACAAAAATTAATTACTATCTGTTTCTGTTTCTCAGATTTAATTCTTTGTGAAAAAGAGATCATCTGATATTTGACATCTGTCTAACTGAAGTTTCACTAACTGAAGGTAAGATAGAAAGTTTAGAGAGATGCAAGTTTATAAATTAGAGGAAAAAAGAGGGGTTATATAACTTGATAAAGATTGTATATCAGTTTGGTATGAATTAAACATTTCATTCTTTATTTTGCCCTTCAGATCACACATCATTTAAGATGCTTTTATGAACAGGGTAGAGGATCATCTTGAAAATTCCCTTTGATAATAATAATAAATAAATTATGATTTTCATAAATAGTCGTTCAACTTTGGGTAGAAGAAAGGTTACAGATATACACTTGACAAGCATGTGCTCCATTATATTATTCTTTTGCATTTCTTTTTTGTTTAAACTTTTATTTTTCTATTAGTATCCCTTTCCCCTTTGTTATTAACTTTCTCTATTTTTTTTGTTAATTTTCATGTTCATCCACAGTACAACTCTTTTGGATAATTCAAAAATTATGCTTGACCAAGGAATCTCAAGCTCAGCCTAGCTTTTTATACTTTAGACCCAAAGGAATTTACTGGAATTCATAGGATGCAGTATACTTAAAATGAAGATTTAGCTCATAGTCTTATGCCAAGTTCATGAGTATATAAATGTTCTAGAAGCCTATCAACTTCTGAAAAGATGCCATTAAAATTTAGTATCAAACATTCCAAGTAATGTGGGCTTCCCGGGTGGGGCTAGTGATAAAGAATGTGCCTGCCATTGCAGAAGACAAAAGAGACACAGTTCAATCCCTAGGTCAAGAAGACCACCTGGAGGAGGGCATAGCAACCTACAATAGTATTCTTGCCTGGAGAATCCCCATGGATAGAGGAGCCTGGCAAGCTACAGTCCATAGGGTTGCAAAGAGTAGGACACGACTGAAGTGACTTAGCACACATGCATTCAGAGTGATATAATCACTGTGGTAATCACACTGGTAAACAAGTTGGGTTACTACCTATTATTTTATTATTATTGTTTGTGTGTGTGCCTTCTTATTGTTTTTTTGTCACTATGTTATGTGTGACTCTTTTGCAAATTCATGGATTGTAGCCTTTCAGGCTCTTCTGTCCATGGGATTTCCCAGGCAAGAATGCTGGAGTAGGTTGCCATTTCCTTCTCCAGGGAACCTTCCCATCCCAGGGATCAAACCTGCATCTATTGCACTGGCAGTCAATTTCTTTACCACTGAACCACTTGGGAAAACCTATGTGTGCATTACCTCTTCAATTAATTTATAGTCTTCCTTAGGACTAGGTCATTTTATTTCTTATGTGACTTTGACCACTGGAACCATATATTAAAGTGTCTTTCTGGTTACAATTCCTTTCAAGAGAAATGTGTTCTCTCCAGTCACAAAAGACAATATTCATTATGAGTAGCTAAAAATGAAGACCCTGTCAAAATACCATGTAGTTACGTGTTACAGCAAGCAAGCCAGCAAGTCTTATTTAATTACAGTAAAACACAGTAACTAATTTACTTACACATAGTTGAAATTTAGTACATTTTTAATGTTGATGAGATTTTATTATTACTTTTAAAAATAGAATTATTTGTTTTATTCAGAGAGCTATTTTCATATCCAGTTACATTTCTTTTATTGAAATAAATATGCAGATGTTTGAGAAGTAAGATATTTATAACACATTAATCACTGAAAAGAAAAGAAAAACTCTTAGGTTATTTCAGTAGCCAAAAATGTCTGTTAAAATCATCTTTTTCCTTAAGTGAACAGGATATCTAAAGTTGAGAACTGCTTGTTTAATACAAATAGCAGATTCTTTATATCTTAACATATTAGTTACTTTTGATACCAGTCAGTAACTGAGCATGAATCAACTTCCCACAGAATTAACAGTGGAAAATACTCTCTTAACAAGCCTTGGATGTCTTTGGGCTGATAGTGATAAAACAACATAATTTTGGTGCTAGCAAAGCTGGTCATGATTTTATGAATGATATAATTATAACTTAATTGACTGATGATCCTGCAACTTCATAGTTATTCAGTTCAGTCATTCAGTCATGTCCAACTCTTTGCAACCCCATGGGCTGCAGCATGCCAGGCCTCCCTGTCCATCCCCAACTCCTGGAGCTTACTCAAAATCATGCCCATTGAGTTGGTGATGTCTTCAAACTATCTCATCCTCTGTCACTCCCTTCTCCTGCCTTCAGTCTTTAACAGCATTAGGGTTTATTCAAATGAATCAGCTCTTTGCATCAGGTGGCCAAAGTATTGCAGTTTCAGCTTCAACATCACTCCTTCCAATGAATATTCAGGACTGATTTCCTTTAGGATGGACTGGTTGGATCTCCTTGCAGTTCAAGGGTCTCCCAAGAGTCTTCTCCAACACCCCAGTTCAAAAGCATCAATTATTCAGCACTCAGCTTTCTTTATAGGCCTACTCTCACATCCATACATGACTACTGAACAAACCATATTCCATTATATTCTATAAATTATATTCCAAATAAACCATATTCCAAAACCATTATAGTTATTAAATATCATATATTTAAGTGTCCTACTGGTTACAGTTCCTTTCAAGAGAAATGTGTCCACCCCCTATCACAAAAGACAAGATTCATTATTAGTAGCTAAAAAAGAAGACCCTGTCAAAATACCATGTAGTTACGTGTTACAGCAAGTAAGCCAGCAAGTCCTATTTTTTTTATTATCTTGAACTGCATATGAAGCATTTTACTGATATTTAATAGAAAGAAATGTAGTAAGAACTTTTAAATACTGTCCTTCTCTAAAATGAAATAGATAAAGAGCTGTCTTCCAGCTTGTAATCATAAGAAAAATTGAGATCACAGACTTCACAGAGAACACACCAATTTTATCACAACCAATAGTTTTCTCCATGAAGCAGACTATGGTTTTAATTACTTTTAGGAATTTTTTCTTTGTAGATAGGCTTTCCCTATAAAGTCTTTATACTAATGACACAATAGGGAATATCTTTGCTGAATCTAGGTAATCAATTAGTACACATTGATGGATACCTTCTATTTCCCCATACTCTGAATGAAAGAGAAATGAAGACATGAACTATGTCCTCAGGGAAGTTACAACTCAGTTGTAGGAATCAAGGCAGCATATATTACACAATTAGTATCAAATGTCAACTTCACAGCTCTGGCTTAGAAATGATCAGTGTTGATTAGAATAATCAAGACTTTATGCAAGACCTTATACTTAAAGGATTAGGATAGGCCAAAGGAAAAAGGAACGTAATTCCAGATTGGAAGTCTGACAATAATGAACACAGAGAGGTAAGAATTAATAACTTTTTCCACTCCAGGGGTATGCCTGTGTTGGTTTGGTCAGTAACTCCACCTTATATCCTAACTGGGAGACTATGAAACACTAATTTTTGTATAATATCTTAATAACATTTCCCCAGTTCTGTTCTAAGTAGTAGAGATTAAAGATGGAAATCTTTAAAATATAGCTCAGAGCTGTATAAAATAGTTTTACAGGTTTCAGAACCAGATGGGTGAGACTGAGAAATCAGTTGTCCCTTTTTTATCAGTTGATATTTATGGCATCATTACACTTGTATGCTTAGTCACTCAGTTATGTGTGATTATTTGGTACCCATTGAAATGTAGGTCACCAGGCTCTTCTGCCCATGGGATTTCCCAGGCAAGAATACTGGAATGAGTTGCTATTTCTTTCTCCAGGAAATCTTCCCAATCCATGGATCAAACCCACGTATCCTGAATTGGCAGGCAGAGTCTTTACTACTGAGCCACCATAGAAGTCCTTTTTACAGATAAGCAAACACAAATTGTTAGAGATTTTACTGTATTACCCATAGTTACATCAACTTTTTTTTTTTCACTTTGCAGTTAATATAACAGAAAACAATGATATCACAATAAGGTCCCATTATTACTAAAGAACTCAATGATGTAAAAATAATGAGATAGTTGACTAGTTATGAATAAAACTGAGGTTGTTAATATTGAGAGATTCATTCTTTTTACCTATTCTCTTGAATAAATTTCAAATTAATACTATCTTATTAGATGGGGTATCAGCTACCACACAGTTCTAATAGAAGTGTAAAGATGAACCCAATTTAGGAATTTGAAGCAAAAGAAATAACATTTGATTCAGGTATATTTAGGAAACATTTTGATAGTTTTAATGATTCATTTTAAAAACTGGTAGCCTTGGTTCCTGTGCAGCCTGATTAACTGTAAAGATTTAAAGCAGAATTTTGGTGTAAATTAATTACAAAATTAATTTTAGATTTGGTAAACTGGAACTAAAAAACTGGTTTTGGTAAATTATGATATTTACCCCTTAAGTACAGAATAAAGTTCAACACAATTCTTTGTCTTTGGAGGTCTAGGAGGATTGCAGATTGTTGGTTGCACGTGATAATGGGAGAAGAGTGGTGTGTGATATTTGATAGTTAGTGATCAAAGAGGTTACAGAGCAGTAGCTCAACTTCTCTGGATGTTTGAGAAGATAAAGGTATGTATATTAGAAAATATTGATAATACTACATATTGAAACATAATTGAACATTTTAATAGCTCCAAGTCAAGCAACGTAGTTTTGTAGAGTGTCCCTGTTATTGCTGAACTGTATATGTAGAATGTGCTGTGCTTAGTCATTCAGTTATGTCCCAACTCTCTGTGACCCCATGGACTGTAGCCCTCCAAGCTCCTCTGTCCATGGGGATTATCCAGGCAAGAGTACTGGAATGGGTTGCCATGCCCTCCTCCAGGGGGATCTTCCCAACCCCGGGATCGGACCCAGGTCTCCCACATTGCAGGTGGATTCTTTATCATCTGAGCCACCAGGGAAGCCCAAGAATACTGGAGTGGGTAGCCTGTTCCTCCAGGGGAACTTCGCAACCTAGGACTCAAACCAGGGTCTCCTGCATTGCAAGCAGATTCTTTACCAACTGAGCTACTTGGGAAGCCCATATGTAGAATAGAGCTATATAAAGTTTAAGGTGCTAAGGTTTTTAATGATCTAATTCAACTCTTTCATTTTACAGAGGAGGAGACTGAGGTGCAAAGTGGTGAGGTGATTACCAAGTCTCACATTCAATATTAGGGTCAATATTAAAATATAGATATCTTCCATTCCAATCTAGTTCTTATTGTTTGTTCTATAACATATTGCCTATGTGAGATACAGTATGATTGAAAGGTTGTTGTTAAAGGTGCTAACCTCAGAAAATCCTATCATTGTTCCTCTCATACACCAGAAAATTTAAGTATCAGTAATCCTGTTTAATATTCCCTAGAAAATAACTCTTCCCTAGTGCGTCAAATGGAAACAAAAATCTGCCTGTAACGCAGGAGATCCAAATTCGATCCCTGGGTTGGAAGCTCCCCTGGAGAGGGAGATGTCTACTCACTCCTGTATTCGTGGTTGGAGAATTCCATAGGCAGAAAAGCCAGGCAGGATGCAATTCATCAAGTCTCAAAAAGTAGGACATGACTGAGTGACTAACATACTTTTCAAAACTAATAACATAGCTACCAACCACTAACCAAAGGCTTTCAGGAATCAAATTCTTTTTTCCCCCTAGGAATAATGATTTTATTTCTTACTAATTACTTACTAATTCAGTGTTTAACAAATTAAATATAATTAATGCAAATAATGAGAATCAACTGTATGTATTCTTTTTTTTCAATTTTCTTTATTTATTGTGTTGGTTTTGACATACAATGACATGAAACCGCCATGGGTTTACATTTGCTCCCCCTCCAGAACCCCTTCCCTCCTCCCTCCCGATTCCCTTCCCCTGGGACATCTCGGTGCACCAGTCCCAAGCATCAACCCTGGGCTGGAGATTGATTTCACATATGATAATTAACATATTTCAATGCCATTCTCCCATATCATCCCACCCTTGCCCTCTTCCACAGAGTCCATGAGTCTGTTCTATACATCTGTGTTCCTTTTGCTCTCTCGCATGTAGGGTTCTTGTTACCATCTTCCTAAATTCAATATATATGCATTAGTATACTGTATTTTTGCTTTTCCTTCTGACTTACTTCAGTCTGGATAAATAGGCTCCAGTTCCATCCACCTGAGTAGAACTGCTTCAAATGAATTTTTTTTAATGCTGAGTAATATTCCATTGTGTATATGTACCACAGCTTTCTTATCCATTCGTCAGTTGATGAGCATCTAGGTTGCTTCCATGTCCTGGCTATTGTAAACAATGCGGCGATGAACATTGGGGTACACATGTCTCTTTCAATTCTGGTTTCCTCAGTGTGTATGCTCAGCAGTGGGATTGCTGGGTCATATGGCAGTTCTATTTCCAGTTTTTTAAGGAATCTCCACACTGTTTCCATAGTGGCTGTACTAGTTTGCATTCCCACCAACAGTGTAAGAGGGTTCCCTTTTCTCCACATCCTCTCCAGCATTTATTGCTTGTAGACTTTTGGATGGCAGCCATTCTGACTGCTGTAAAGTGGTACCTCATTGTGGTTTTGGTTTGCATTTCTCTGATAATGAGTGATGTTGAGCATCTTTTCATGTGTTTGTTCACTATTTTTATGTCTTCTTTGGAGAAATGTCTGTTTAGTTCTTTGGCCCACTTTTTGATTGGGTCGTTTATTTTTCTAGAATGGAGCTGCAGGAGTTGCTTGTGTATTTTTGAGATTAATTGTTTGTCCGTTGCTTCATTGGCTATTATTTTCTCCCATTCTGAAGGCTGCCTTTTCACCTTGCTTATAGTTTCCTTTGTTGTGCAGAAGCTTTTCATTTTAATTAGGTCCCATTTGTTTATTTGTGCTTTTATTTCCGACATTCTGAGAGGTGGGTCATAGAGGATCCTGTGTTGGTTTATATCGAAGAGTAATTTGCCTATGTTATCCTCTAGGAGTTTTATAGTTTCTGGTCTTTCGTTTAGATCTTTAATATATTTTGAGTTTATTTTTGTGTATGGTGTTAGAAAGTGTTCTAGTTTCATTCTTTTATAAGTGGCTGTCCAGTTTTCCCAGCACCACTTGTTAAAGAGATTGTCTTTTCTCCATTGTATGTTTTTGCCTCCTTTGTCAAAGATAAGCTGTCCATAGATGCGTGGATTTATCTCTGGACTTTCTATTTTTGTTCCATTCATCTATATTTCTGTCTTTGTGCCAGTACCATACTGTATTAATCACTGTGGATTTGTAGTATAGCCTAAAGTCAGGCAGGTTGATTCCTCCAGTTCCATTCTTCTTTCTCAAGATTGCTTTGGCTATACGAGGTTTTTTGGATTTCCATACAAATTTGTGAAATTATTTATTCTAATTCTCTGAAAAAGATCTCTGGTAGCTTGATAGGAATTGCATTGAATCTATAGATTGCTCTGGGTACTATACTCATTTTCACTATATTGATTCTTCCAATCCACGAACACGGTATATTTCTCCATCTATTTGTGTCCTCTTTGATTTCTTTCATCAGTGTTTTATAGATTTCTATATACAAGTCTTTTGTTTCTTTAGGTAGAAATATTCCTAAGTATTTTATTATTTTTGTTTCGATGGTGAATGGAATTGTTTCCTTAATTTCTCTTTCTGTTTTCTCAT
>ML663483.1:4177203-4199244 GCA_007570785.1 Antilocapra americana | reverse complement strand
TGGGAAACCAGGAGATCTTCCCAACACAGGGACTGAACCCGAGTCTCCTGAATTGTAGGAAGATACTTTACTGTCTGAGCCACCAGAGAAGTCCTACAAAATAGAAGCTGGTAATAATATAAGGATAGGATGATCCCTGAGGTCATGGTTGAATAATAGCTGTCTGAGTATCATTGAACTACCTTTCTGCAACTGTTTGGTTGATAAAGGAGTTTATTTAATACACTTGCCAGTATATAATCTTTTATATACAGGCTAAATTCATTGTTGTTTTAAAAATAAAAAAGAAAGAGTTAAATCCAAGGCAAAAATTTGTAATACTTTATAAAAGAATGCCATGATGTTTGTGTGTTTTCGGTGTTTGGAGGTGCCGTATCTTATCTTGGTGTCTTTATTTTAGGCTATAGAATTTGTAGAGCCCTTTAAGACAGAAAAAAGAAACTGGAAAAACTCTCTATATAATTGTTTTGCAAGAACTCAAACTGTTGTTTAGTCACTAAGTCACATCCAACACTTTGTGACCCCATGGACTGCAGCATGCCAGACTTCCTGTGCTTCAGGATCCCTCAGATTCTGATGATCCCTCAGGATTTGCTCAAACTTAGGTCCATTGAGTTGCTGATGCGACCCAACCATCTCATCTGTCATCCTCTTCTCCTCCTGCCTTCAATCTTTCCCAGCATCAGGGTCTTTTCCAGAGTGTCGTCTCTTCACATCAGATGCCCAGAGTATTGGATCTTCAGTTGCAGCATCAATCCTTCCAATGAATATTCAGGACTGATATCCTTTTGGACTGACTGGTTTGATCTCCTTGCAGTCCTAGGGACTCTCAAGAGTCTTCTCCAACACCACAGTTTGAAAGCATCTGTTTTGTGCTGCTCTGCCTTCTTTATGGCCCAACTCTCACATCCATTCATGACTACTGGAAAACCATAGCTTTGTCGGCAAAGTAATGTCTCTGCTTTTTAATATGCTGTCTAGGTTTGCCATATCTTTTCATCCAAGGACCAAGTGTCTGAATTTCATGGGTACAGTCACCATCTGCAGTGATTTTGGAGTGCAGGGAAATAAAGTTTCTCCCTGTTTCCATTGTTTCCGCATCTATTTGCCATGAAGTGATGGGACTGGATGCCATGATCTAAGTGTTTTGAATGTTGGGTTTTAAGCCAGCTTTTTCACTCCCCTTTTTCACTTTCATTAAAGAGCTCTTTATTTCCTCTTCACTTTCTGACATAAGGGTGTTGTCATCTGCACATCTGAGGTTATTGATATTTTTCCCAGCAATCTTGATTCCAACTTGTGCTTCATCCAGCTCGGCATCTTGCATGATGTACTTTGCATATAAGTTAAATAAACAGAGGGACAATATACAACTTTGATGTACTCCTTTCCCAATTTGGAATCAGCCTGTTGTTCCATGCCTGGTTCTGACTGTTGCTTCTTGACCTGCATACAGATTTCTCAGGAGGAAGGTAAGGTGGTCTGGTATTCCCATCTCTTTAAGAATTTTTCCACAGTTGTTGTGATCCACAGAGTCAAAGGCTTTAGCATAGTCAATGAAGCAGAAGTAGATGAATGTGGGATCCTGAAAACCAAACAAAGAAAGCTTTTAAAAGAAGAAAGAGTGATTAAGTGTGTCAAATGCTGCTGATAGGTCCAATAATATGAGACTTAAGAAATGAGTATTGGATTTAACAAGTTGGATGCCACTGGAGAATATTTTAGTGGTGAGAATAGATAATATCGAGAGAAGACATATATCTTAGGTTACAAAGGGTATTTCTGTAAAAGGAAGAAGAGAAAATTGCAACATTCCTTTTTAACTACCATAAGTCTTTGGGTGTTTGTTTTGAGCAAAATTCCAGTAAATTAGGTTCCCAAAATTCTGACCATCTTGCTAGCAAAATTTTTTGATATATATCTACCTCAGTTTTCTATATAATGATATGGGCATCACCTCTGCTATGATAGTAAAAAATATATCATGTCTGAAAAAATATCAGAATTCTGGAGATCCTTAATTAACTGAATATCCCTTAAAATGTAAAACAAGTAGTAGTAAAAAAGTATTATTAAAAGTGAAGATACAGGCTAAAAATAAAATGAGAACTTGTGTTGTCATTTTCCATAGAGTAGTGTTTATTATATGCTAACATCCCAAGGCCCCAGTTGAAGAGGTTTAGTTGAAGTGCCTCTAAGGCACTAGATACATTCTGTCCTAAATCAACTTCCTCCTTGTGTATTGCAAGTATAGGATATTATAGCAAACTTCATCAAGGCAGTTTGATATAGTAGAAAGTGTATGATGTTTGAAACTGAATGGGCCAAGAACTTTCATCCTACTTCTACCACTTCAAAGCAATGTTTCCTGGAACAAATTAGTTAATATATTTAAACCTCAGATTTATCATCTTTCAAATATATGAAATGATATTCATTGCAAATGATTTATGATGACTAAGTGATATAAAAATATAAATGGCCTAATGATACCTGACAGTAGGAGCTTGACAGACATTAGTGTACTTAACTTTTCTCTTCAATTCTGTGTAGTATGTTTAAAAATTAAGTCCGTACACTATTTTATAATAATCTCTTAAGTGAAAAAGTGAAAGTGCTAGTTGCTCAATCATGTCCAACTCTTTGCAGCCACATGGACTGTAGACCATCAAACTCCTCTGTCCATGGGGTTCTTCAGGCAAGAATACTGGAGTAAGTTGCCATTCCCTTCTCCAGCAGAGGATCTTCCTGACCTAGGGATCAAACCCAGGTCTCCCACCCTGCAGGCAAATTCTTTACCATCTGAGCAACCAGGAAAGCCCCAATAATCTCTTAAGAAACCCATAAATCTTTGGGAACTTAACCTTAATACTTGGAAATTAGTACCATACTTTTCTACAAGTCACTTTGAGGCTCTATTAAAGGTCGGTTTCAGTAGGCCAATGCCTGTGGTCTGAGATGTTTTAGGATTTTCAATATTTTTACAGTTTTATAATTTCATTCTTTTTTTTAAAGTAGAAACATATATTCTAAGCAGAATGGGCTGGTTTTTTTCTTTTTAAAAATTTGTTTATTTTAATTGGAGGGTAATTTCTTTACAGTACTTTGATGGCTTTTGCCATACATCAATATGAATTGGCCATAGGTATACATGTTTTCCCTCTATCCTGAACTCCCCTCCCACCTCCCTCCCCACCCTATCCCTCTAGGTTGTCACAGAGCACCGACTTTGCATGCCCTGCTTCCTGCATCTAGCTCACACTGGTTATCTCTCTTACATACAGTAATGTATATGTTTCAATGCTATTCTCTCAAATTATCCCACCCTCTCCTTCTCCCATTTTATTCTTAAAGTGTATTTTTTCTGTTTCTTTGTCCTACAGTATGATGAAAATTTCAGTGATTCCCATCATTTACATGATAAAAACTGATTTTCTTTCACTTTGCATGTGTATGTGCACTCAATCAAGTCCCACTCTTATGACACCATGGACTATAGCCCGCCAGGCTTCTCTGTCCATGGAATTACCCAGGCAAGAATATTGGAGTGGGTTGCCATTTCTTTCTCCAAGGGATCTTCCTGATGCAGGGATTGAACCTGCATCTCCTGCGTCTCCTGCATTGCAGGCAGGTTCTTTGCCACTGAACCATTGGGGAAGCCCTAACCTTGACTTTATCCTTCCTCAAAACCCATTTGTGCTGTATTTCTTGTAGTCATATGCTTGTCTTTAAAAGTCTTTGTAAATATTAGCTATTACTGATTCAAGAAGCTACAACTACCTGTGTGTGAAATTAAGCAGCAATCTGGGGGGCATATGTTACATACAAAGTATTGTTAATTCTTTGTGGCTCATTTAACAATCAACTTGGTTGAAACTATGGTGACTAGGTATGTGTATGTATGTGTGTTTATTCTGTTTAGTTTGAACTTCTTGAATCTGTGATTTCCTGTGGTTTTATTGCTTTTGGAAAATTCTCAGCTCTTGTATCTTCAAATATTTATTCTACCCCTATCGTTTTTTCCTTCTGGGTTTGCAATTACATGTTATGTTAAACCATTTGATATAGTCCCACAGCTTTTGGATGCACTGTTCTCTATAATAGTCTTTCTCCCTCTCCTCGTTGTTCTTCCTATCTTTCTCTCTTCCTTTCCCTCCATCCCATTATGTTTTAGTTTGGGTAATTTCCATTTATTTGTCTCCAAGTTCATTGGTTCTTTTCTTAACTGTGTCAAGTCTACAGATAGGCCTACTGAAGACATTCTTTATCTCTGTTGTCTTGTTTTTATTCCTAATATTTTAACTTGATTTTTTTGTAGTTTCCAACTTTCTACTGAAATTCCCCATCTGCTAATGAATGTTTTCCCCTTTTTCTACTAGAGTATTTAGTCATAGTTCTTTTAAGTTCTCTGATAATTTCACCATATACATTATTTATATTTTAATATCTGTTCTACTGTTTTCTCTTTATTTTTGTAACTAATAACTATTTACTTTATAATTGAACAGAATGTGAAGGACAGAAAAGACTAGGGTAAATCATATATATATACCTGGAAATGGGCATGTTTCTTCTGTTAGGCCTTTAATGTTGGAAATTTGAGATAATCTAAACAGAAATTGAAGTGGGTGTGGATTTTGCTCTTTCTGTGATTATTCTCAGTGTACCACCTACTTCAAATTCCTCTAGTTCCCTTGTGCTTGTAGGATGAGCATAAGCTCATCAATCTATATTGCTGGAGGATTTTTCCAGTGTTTGTATCACACACTCAGCTTTAGCCTTTCTTTGTGATCCTGTGCTTTAGAGAAGGTACTTGAAAAATGACTCTGCTGATAGGGGGGCAGGTGAGGATATTCTTTATTGTCTTGTAGCTTCTGTCCTCCACAGGCCCTGTGCCCCTGGTTCTCCTGAAAAGGACTTTCTCAATGGTCTTGCCCTTGTCCCAGTGGTAAGGTTGTTTTTGTTTTATTTTCTATTACTTTCTTCTAGCCACAATGGGTCTTCGACTGTGCCCTGAGGATGACAAGGTTTGCTGTCCTTCCCCTAGCAGATTAGGATTTTGTTCCATAAGGTAGAGTGTTCTGAACAGAGATTCATGTTTTTCCCACATTGGTAACCACTCCTTCCACCCAGGTTTATACAGTTTGCTCTGGCCTCCTGACCAGTTCTCAGTGTTTTGTTTTGGTCTTTTGCTTATTGTTGTTTTCTGTGGGTAGCCAGAGAGGTTTGTGGAGAAGAGCCTGCAAGTGGTTAGAACTCTCTACGGTCTACAGATTTCAAGGGCTGTAACTTTCATGCTAACTCACATACAGCCTTAAGCAGTTTTATATATATATATATATATATATATATATATATATATATAAACTGTTTGTATGGAAACCTATTACCCTCCTATGTTATTCTGCAAATTAACCAGTTCTCATGTTCCATTCTTGGAAGCACTTGTCTTTCCTTAAATTTCAGGCCAGCTTTTTGCCCTGCAACCTTGCCTCTCTGGCAGATTCTTGGAAACTTATGATTTTGTGTATTATCTAGTTTATCTTACTGTTATAGTGAGAATGATATGCTTTACAACTATCTGCATACCAAATGGAAGTCAGAATAATCCCTACAATATTTTTATTAGAATAGTAAGATTTAGCAATATGTAAAAGTTGTGGAAAGAATGTAAGTCACTGAAAGTAGGGCAAATATAGCTATAAAAGGCAGACCACATTTGGACAGTTATTAGGAAATTAGAAGTAAAAGAAGATAGATAAATTAAGACAATTTTGGTTATAAGGTGCAAATGCTTTAAATCTTAGTGATATAAAAATGATGACATAGCTAGCAACAATCATGAGTGAGATGTAATGTTAGTATGCCAATTTCATTATCTTTCGTAGCTTGGAATAAATACAGTTCAACAAGTTAAAATAGGTAACTAATACCATGCATGTGTGCATGCTCAATCACTAAGTTGTGTCCAATCCTTTGTGACCCCATGTACTGTAGCCCGCCAGGCTCTTCTGTCCTTGGAATTTCCTGGGCAAGAATACTGGAGTGGGTTGCCTTTTCCTCCTCCAGGGAACCTTCCCTACCCAGGGATCAAACCCATATACCATATGACTCAACAGCTCTGCTACTGGGCATATACCTGGAGAAAAACATAATTCAAAAAGACACATGAACCCAAGTGTTCATTGCAGCAGCCAGGATGTGGAAGTAACTTAAATGTCCATCAACAGAGGAGTGAATAAAGAACATGTGGTACATATATACAATGGAATATTACTCAGCCATAAGAGGAAGGAAATTAAGTCATTTGTAGACATGTGGATGGACCTAGAGACTGTCATACAGAGTGAAGTCAGAAAGAGAAAAACGAATATCATATATTAATACATATATGTGGAATCTAGAAAAATGGTATAGACGATCTTATTTGCAAAGCAGAAATAGAGACATGTAGAGAATATATGGATATCAAGGAGGAAATAGGAAGTGGGGTGAATTGGGAGATTAGAATTGACATATATTCACTATTGATACTGTTTATAAAATAAATAACTAATGAGAACCTGCTGTTAGCACAGGGAACTCTACTCAGTGCTCTGTGCTGACCTAAATGGGAAGGAAATCCAAAAACAAGATATATGAGCATATATAGCTGATTTGCTTTGCTCTACAGTAGAAACTAATACAACATTGTAAAGCAGCTATATTCCAATAAATATTAATTTAAAATAGGTAGTTAAAAAATAGAAAAATACTTTAATATCAATATAGTGTAGTTGTTTTACTTTAATCTTTTAAAAGCTAATCTACCTTGTTGTAAAGAGTCATTTATCTGATATTCAGCCATTTCTTCAGTTTAACTTTAGTTTGTCTACTAAATTAAGTAAAATTAATAAAATATTTTATTTAAAGTAATATATGATTCTTTTGTAGGAAAATCATTTATTTCTAACCTTGCATATGATATATGCACAGAGGGAACAAAGAGTTCCAGGGTGTATTTCTTCAAACTTTAGCACTAGTAGAATTCAAGGTAATGTTTCTTCTATCCTAGTTATATTTTTACTGTTGCTTAAATATTTAAGTGAACACATGTCACTTTTACTAAAGTGAAATCACTGTGCTAAAATATAAATTAAATGCATTTTAAACTGATTCTTTCTTAGACTTAAAAAAGTTGAACCTACCACAAAAATCAGTAAGAGAACAATGTGAAATACCTTTGATAGACTCTTAACTACTGACTAACATGCTATTATCTTCCTTTCTTAAACCAGAAATTTCTGACATTTTTACAAAATGTAATCTTAAATTTTAGAGACCTTGGTATCCTTTACTAGCAATACTTCTCATTGAATTCATTGAATCTAAGTAAATGTCTATGTGCTTCCTAATAGCAAAGAGTTTCTCAGCCTTGATACTATTGATATTTAGGCTGGATAATTCATTTTTGTGGGAAGCTTCCTTGTGCTTTGTAAGATATTTACATTCCTAGCCTCTACTCACTAGGTACCAGTAATAATTCCCTGTTTACGATTGTGACAACCAAATAAATCTCCAGAAATTGCCAGATATACTCTGAGGGTGGGGGAAATTATTCTTCATTGAGGACCACTGTGATAATAGCATTTTGGAGGAACTATTTATTTTTCCATGACTTTAATAACTGAAGAAAAGTTATGGTATTTTATCTCACTGACTCTATCATTAGCCATAATTGAGGCAGTACATCAATAAATGCTTGCCCAAAATCTTCCTCTGACACTATTATATAATCATATCACATTATACTTTTAATTTACCATCCTATATCTTGCTATTTTCATGCCTAATTTCCTCCCCCATTAGATTATAAAAGCTCAGAAGTTAAGAATGGTCATCTGCTTCATATATACATAACTTAGCTTTGTACTTTACACATTAGATAACTTCACCAAATAATTATAGGTTCAGATCAACATATTCTTATTGAGAAAAGCATCATGTTAGTCCTGAGAATTCCATGGACAGAGAAGCCTGGCAGGCTACAGTCCATGGGATCGCAAAGAGTTGAACACTACTGAGCGACTTTCACATTCTCTTTCAGGCCTTGAAGAGTATACATATATGGGAAAGACTAGTCTATTCCTTCATAAAGCATATTAGTATCAGAAGTAAAATAAATTTGTAAAAAATAATGGAGAATATGCTGAAAGCCATAAGAAAGATACAAGCAAATGTCAAAGGTAAGAGAGACCAGGAAAGGCTTCAAGGATGAAATGGTTTTGAAATGCGTCTGAAAGTGTAAGGAGACTAGAAAGTAGAGAAGGGCTTTGATTGACATAGTTTAAGGGAAGTGTTGAGGAGTAGGAACGTATTATTGGGGATAAAAAAGCTTTTAAAAATATGTTTTGGAAATAGCAAAGTGTGATGATGTAAATACCATTAGATCTTGTTTGATTAAAGTCATATTTTATTTTTATTTGTACCAAACATAAAACATAAAACTTTCTGCCATCAAAAAGATTGTGATGTTTTATGTAAAGGATTTGTATTAATTTGCTAGAAGTTTTATTAGTATAGTGAACCTTTGGAATAATATTAAAGCAAAGGGGTTCTCATGCAGCTATATTTTTTATCTAACTTTTAAAAAAAGTTATTTAAAATCATCCTTTATGAGTATTATATAGTTTTTCTTTCTGTTTATTTATTTCATTTTTAATATAAATTTATTTATTTTAGTTGGAGGCTAATTACTTTACAATATTGTATTGGTTTTGCTATACATTGACATGAATCTGCCACGGGCATACATGTGTTCACCATCCTGAAACCCTCTCCCACCTCTCTCCCCATCCTATCCATCTGGGTCATCCCAGTGCAACAGCCCTGAGCACCCTGTATCATGCATCAAATCTGGACTGGTGATTGGTTTCACATATGATAATATACATGTTTAAATGCCATTCTCCCAAACCATTCCACTCTTGCCCTCTCCCACAGAGTCCAAAAGATTGTTCTATACATCTGTGTCTCTTTTGCTGTCTCGCATACAGGGCTATCGTTAACATCTTTCTAAATTCCATATATATATATGTATTAGTATACTGGATTGGTGTTTTCTTTCTGGCTTACTTCACTCTGTATAATAGGCTCCAGTTTCATCCACCTCATTAGAACTAATTCAAATGTATTCTTTTTTATGGCTGAGTTATATTCCATTGTGTATATGTACCACTGCTTTCTTATCCAATCATCTGCTAATGGACATCTAGGTTGCTTCCATGTCCTGGCTATTATAAACAGTACTGTGATGAACATTGGGGTACACGTGTCTCTTTCAATTCTGGTTTCCTCGGTGTGTATGCCCAGCAGTGGGATTGCTGGGTCATATGGCAGTTCTACTTCCAGTTTTTTAAAGAATCTCCACACTGTTCTCCATAGTGACTGTACTAGTTTGCATTCCCACCAACAGTGCAAGAGGATTCCCTTTTCTTGACATCATCTCCAGCATTTATTGCTTGTAGACTTTTGGATAGCATCCATTTTGACTGGCATGAGATGGTACCACATTGTGGTTTTGATTTGCATTTCTCTAATAATGAGTGATGTTGAACATCTTTTCATGTGTTTGTTAGCCATCTGTATGTCTTCTTTGGGGAAATGTCTGTTTAGTTCTTTGACCCATTTTTTGATTGGGTCATTTATTTTCCTGGACTTGAGCTGCAGGAGTTGCTTGTATATTTTTGAGATTAATTCTTTTCAATTGCTTTGTTTGCTATTATTTTCTCCCATTCTGAAGGCTGTCTTTTCACCTTGCTTATAGTTTCCTTTGTTGTGCAAAGCTTTTAAGTTTAATTAGGTCCCATTTGTTTATTTTTGCTTTTATTTCCAATATTCTGTGAGGTGGGTCATAGAGGATCCTGCTGTGATTTATGTTGGAGAGTGTTTTGCCTATGTTTTCCTCTAGGAGTTTTATAGTTTCTGGTCTTACGTTTAGATCTTTAATCCATTTTGAGTTTATTTTTGTGTACCATTTTCATTCTTTTACAAGTGGTTGACCAATTTTCCCAGCACCACTTGTTAAGGAGATTGTCTTTTCTCCATTGTATAGTCTTGTCTCCTTTGTCAAAGATAAGGTGTCCATAGGTGCATGGATTTATCTCTGGGCTTTCTATTTTGTTCCATTGATCTGTATTTCTGTCTTTGCTTTATTTCATTTTAAATTATTAATATACACAGTGAACCATGATTTTTTTTACTAAATATTTTCTGTTCATTTTTCTCTCCCATTTAATGTGAGTTTTTTTCATCCAATTAGAGAATATCATAGCTCTGTTGTATATATGAATTTGGAATTAGAAAATAGCTATTATAGTTCCCCTTTTCCCATAGGAAAAACAGCAAAAATATTTCTGTTCAACAGAAGTATTTAAAATGTCATTATATAAAGCATATAGGAAACTAACCTAAGCTTTGGGTGCAAATAAAAGCCAATGAGAAACTCATGCTTTTAGTTATAGTGCTTTTGAGTCACTTTTAAAGTGTAGGCCAGGGATGCCTAAGAGTCCCAAAGATACTTCTGGAGATCCATGTAGTCAAACTGTTTTCATAAAACTAAAACACTATTTGCATTATGTACTATGTTGACATTTGCACAGTGATGCAAGAACGGTAAGTAAAATTACTAGTACCTTAGCATGAATCAAAGCACTAATACTAAACTGTAGTAGTAATTTGTGTTATTCATCACAGTGCACTCAGAGGAAGAAGAAAAGCCAGTTTTGCTTAATGTCTTTCATTAAGCAGTAAAAATATTAATTTTATTAAATTTAGACCCTTGAGTATACAACTTTCTAATAATTTGTACAACAGGATGGAAAGTAGGCAGAAACCACTTCTTTCTCTTACCAGGTATATGGTAGTTATTTCCAGAAAAAGCAGTTATAAGATTGTTTGAATTGTGAAACTTTCCTTTTTTGTGGAACACCATTTTTATTTGGAAGAACTGGTGACAAACAGTGGTCATTCTGATTTGGATATTTAACAGATTTCTTTTTTCAAAAATGAATGATTTTAATTTTTCACTTCAAGGAAGACAGCTGATGATGTTCACTGCCAATGACAAGATGTAAGCCTTTAGGTGAAAATTGGAATTTTGGAATTTAAAAAAATTTCTCAGTTTTCAGGTTTACAATATTATATTAGTTTCAAGATATACAGGGAAGTGACTCAGTTATACATATATATTTTCAAGGTTTTTTTTCATTATACGTGATTATAAACTATTAAATATAATACCCTGTACTATGTGATTAATCCTTTTTGCTTATCTATTTTATGTAGTTTGCTAAGCCTATACTCCTAATTTATCCCTTGCCCTTCCTTTTCCCTTTTGATAACTGTAACTTTGGTTTCTATGTCTATGAGTCTGTTTTGTATAATTTATACATTCATTTGCATTATTTTTTAGATTCTCCATATAAATGATACAACATAATATTCATCTTCTTTGTGTGATTTTCCTCACTTAGTATGACATCATCTAGGTCCATCCATGCTGCTTCAAATGGCAATATTTCATTTTTTCACAGCTAAATAATATTTCATTATACATATATACCACATCTTCTTAAACCAATGTTCTGTTAATGGGCTCTTGGGTTGTTTACATCTCTTGGCTATAGTGATGGTATGAACATTGAAGTGCATGTATCTTTTCAAATTAGAGTTTTTCTGTTTTTCGGATAAATACCCAGGATTGGATTGCTAGACCATATGGTAACTCTGTTTTTAGTTGTTGTTGTTGTTTTTAATGAGCCTCAATACTGTTGTGCATAGTGGCTGCACCAGTTTACAGTCTCACCAGTAGTACACAGGGGTTCCCTTTTCTCCACAACCTGCTCAGCATTTATTGTTTGTAGACTTTTTGACGATAGCCATGTGAACAAAAGATGCTTTCTACTTGGAAGAAAAGTTATGATCAATCTAGACATCATATTAAAAAGCAGAGACATTACTTTGCCAACAAAGGTCCATCTAGACAGAGCTACAGTTTTTCCAGTAGTCATGTATGGATATGAGAGTTGGACTATAAAGAAAGCTGAGCACTGAAGAATTGGTGATTTTGAACTGTGGTATTGGAGAAGACTCTTGAAAGTCCCTTGGACTGCAAGAGATCACACCAATCGGTCTAAAAGGAAACCAACCCTGAATGTGCATTGGAAGTACTGACACTAAAAGTGAAGCTCCAATACTTGGGCAACCTAATGCAAAGAGCCAACTCATTGGAAAAGGTCCTGATACTGGCAGAGATTGAGGGCAAGAGGAGAAGGAGCTAACAGAGAATGAGATGGTTGGATGGCATCACTAACTCAATAGACATGAGTTTGAGCAAACTCAGGGAGATAATGAAGTACAGGGAAGCCTGGCATGCTGCAGTTCACGGAGTTGCAAAGAGTCACACACAATTTTGTGACTGAACAACAACAACATATTCATCTGTATATGTTATTTATTTGTTTTTACTATTTTTTATTGAAGTCAAAATAACTTGAGAAATGTTTTTAATCCTTAATATGTTTGATGTAGCATTGTTTTATTTGAGACATGGAAATCAGAATTGTCTCATATAACATGCTCATTTGAAAATACTCTTAACTATAATAGCAGTAATGATGCGACAGTAGTATTCTTGGTCTCCTGGCAACAGTATCCATGTGATTGTTGCAAGTGAGATGCAGAGAATGTGAGGAGATCAGTTTATGGGAGATTCTGAAAAAGAAAGTTAGTCTTCAGAGAAGATAGTGTTAAATTCAACAAAGTGTGCTAACAGAAGACCTGGTAGGAAATCTCATAGAAAGGACATTTTATTACTTTTAGTTTCAGCTGTTTGTGAACATTGAAATTATGTTTTATTCAAACACTGATTTTATTCAACTAAAGTATATATACTGAATGTCTTAGAATATTAGCTCTTTTATTAATGATTGTGTCTATATGGCTCTGGTAAAATTGAACACAGTTAATGTGCTTAAAAAGGCAACAGTGATTATTTTAATATTTCATTTTCTGTGCTAAGTCAACAGTAATAAATGGGAGCTATAACACATGTTCATGCAGTATCAATAATTATGTTTATTTGCAACTCCAAGGTAAAGTAAATGCAAAACCCCAAGATTAACTGACTAACACATTGACATCTCAATAACCTGATAGTGAATGTTTTTCAAAATTTAACTTCATAGATTTCTAAAATGAAGTATTAAAGTTCTTTTTTAAAAATTAATTAATTTTTTCCTTTACATTATCTTGTTGGTTTTGCCATACATTGACATGAAGTTCTGTACCTTATTTTTTCTTTAGATATCGAGTATGTTTAAGACATATCAGTGAATGAAAGTTAAAACTAAGGTGATCAATAATCAAGTATGTTTACATATGTGTGTGTGTGTGTGTTAATTGCTCAGCCATACCTGACTCTTTGCAACTCTACGGATTAGGGCCTGCCAGGCTCCTTTGTTCATAGGATTTCCCAGGCAAGAATACTGGAGTGGGTTGCCATTCCCTTCTCCAGGTAATCTTCCCAAGGCAGGGGCAGAACCCTGGTCTCCCATGTTGTATTCTTTACCACCTGAGCCACTAGGGAAGACTCATTTTTCTTCCTATAAAGCACTCATTAGTTGTCTCTTTCGTTCAGTCTTTCAGTGCCTTAAAAGTGAATTCTTATTTTGTGCTAGTAAAACAATAATTTGTTAAATAATTTTAATAACCTTTATTACAAGCCAAGGTTAGAAACAACAGTCAGATTAATAAATTTAATATTACTAATCATAGCTTAGTATATTTCATTAGTGTTCAGTTCAGTTGGTCAGTCATGTCTGACTCTTTGTGACCCCATGGATTGCAGCACATTAGGCTTCCCTGTCCATCACCAACTCCCAGAGCTTACACAAACTCATGTCCACTGGGTTGGTGATGCCATCTAACCATCTTATCCTCTGTCATCCCCTTCTTCTCCTTCCCTTAATCTTACCCAGCATCAAGGTCTTTTCAGATGAGTCAGTTTTTCACATTAGATGGCCAAAGTATTGTAGTTTCAGCTTCAGCATTAGTCCTTCCAAGGAATATTCAGGGCTGATTTCCCTTAGGATGGACTGGTTGGATGTCCTTTATGTCCAGGGGACTCTCAAGAGTTTTCTCCAACACCACAATACAAAAGTATCAATACTTCGGTGCTCAGCTTTCTTTATAGTCCAACTCTCACATCATATGTGACTACTGGGAAAACCATAGCTTTGATTAGACAAATCTTTGTTGCCAAAGTAATGTCTCTGCTTTTTAATATGCTGTCTCGGTTAAGCCAGTTTTTTTCACTCTCCTCTTTCAATTTCATCAAGAGGCTCTTTAGTTCTTCTTCGCTTTCTGCCATAAGGGTGGTTCCATCTGCATATCTGCGATTATTGATATTTTCCCAGTAGTCTTGATTCCAGCTTGTGCTTCATCCAGTCCAGCATTTCTCATGATGTACTCTGTATATAAGTTAAATAAGCAGGGTGAAATATACAGCCTTGATGTACTCCTTACCCGATTTGGAACCAGTCTGTTGTTCCACGTCCACTTCCAACTGTTGCTTCTTGATGTGCATACAGGTTTCTCAGGCGGCAGGTCAGGTGGTCTGGTATTCCCATCTCTCTAAGAATTTTCCATGGTTTGTTGTGATCCACACAGTCAAAGGCTTTAACATAGTTAATGAAGCATAAGTAGGTGCATTTCTTGAATTCTCTAGCTTTTTCTATGATCCAGTGAATGTTGGCAATTTGAACTCTGGTTCCTCTACCTTTTCTTTCCAGCTTGAACATCTGGAAGTTCACAGTTCATGTATTGTTGAAGCCTGGCTTGGGGAATTTTGAGCATTACTTTACTAGCACGTGAGATGAGTGCAATTATTCAGTAGTTTGAGCATTCCTTGGCATTGCCTTTCTTTGGGATTGGAATGAAAACTATCCTTTTCCAGTCCTGTGGCCACTGCTGAGTTTTCCAAATTTGCTGGTATATTGAGTGCAGCACTTTCACAGCATCATCTTTTTTTTTTATTAAACATTTTTTTTATTAGTTTTGCCAAACAATGACATGATATCACCATGGGTTCACATATGCTCCCCTTCCATAACCCCCCTCCCTCCTCCCTCCCCCCAGGAAATCTCGTTGCACCAGTCCCAAGCATCAATCCTGGGCCGACTATTGCTTAGACATATGATAATTAACATGTTTCAATGCCATTCTCCCATATCATCATCTTTTAGGATTTGAAAAGCTCGACTGGAATTCCATCACCTCCACTAGCCTTGTTCATAGTGATGCTTCCTAAGGCCCACTTGACTTCACATTCCAAGATGTCTGGCTCTTGGTGACTGATCCTACCATTGTGGTTATCTGGGTCATGAGAATCTTTTTTGTATAGTTCTTCTGTGTATTCTTTTTTTTCTTCTGTGTATTCTTGCCACCTCTTCTTAATATCTTCTGCTTCTGTTAGGTCCATACCATTTCTGTCCTTTATTGAGCCCATCTTTGCATGAAATGTTCCCTTGGGATCTCTAATTTTCTTTTTTTTAAAATAGATCTCTAGTCTTTCCCATTCTATTGTTTTCCTCTTTCTTTGTATTGATCACTGAGAAAGGCTTTCTTATCTCTCCTTGCTATTCCTTGGAACTCTGCATTCAAATGGGTAAATCTTGCCTTTTCTCCATTGCCTTTTGCTTCTCTTCTTTTCACAGCTACTTGTAAGGCTTCTTCAGCCACCCATTAAAGTAGTTCTACTTTAAACTGTCAAAGATTAAAATTCAAAGAATTTTGAAATTGTGTCTTTAAGGAATGCCATCTACCTGTTTTCACTTATGAGAAGTGGCTAAAGAAATAGAGTAAAACATAAGGACCTAAAATATTTCTAGCAAAACAAAGAACAGATGATGTTAAAGTAAGGGAGGGAACTCATGATAAAGGGAGTTTAAAAAAGCCACTAGAATAAAGCCACTTTTTTTTTTCAGAAATACTGCCTTCTGAATTTAAGTTTCTGTTTCTGTTGGCAAAGATTGAAGTAGGGGAGTTACTCATTTGTGTATGATAGAAGAAGTTGGATGAGTGAAAGGTAGGAAAGACAAAAGCAATACATTATTTATGAGAATGAGAAGAAATCTCCTTTCCCATTATGAGAAGGAAGAAAAGGAGTATTACTCGACTGGAGAAAGTTCAGCACTAAAGGAAAAAGGAAAGTAGTGGAGAGATCACCAGCCTGGTGTAGGAGGTACTCATGACTCAGTATTACAGACGACCTTCTGAGTGACTACAGATTACCATGGAAATGGTTTTACTCTACAGGACAAGTTAAGCCTGTCAGGAAGGGGAATCTGTGGAGTGAGTGACTGGGACTAGAGGAGTGTATTGGGGGAAGTAATTTCAGCACCCATTTGCCTTTGAACAGCAGCAGTTTAGCAGCCCTGGCAGTTGCTGCAAGTGCTTACTCTCTTTGTTTTCCTTCCTTTCTTCCTTAATTTCTTTTCTTTTTCTTTCCTTCTCCCCTTATGTATTTATTTTTGTTTCAATTTCCACGTTTTTATTTCTCTCTCTTTGACAGCCCTCCCATTCTCCTGTGTGATTACAAGCAGGCCCCTTCCAGAGCCTCTCTCTAGTGCCACATCCCTGCCTGGTTCAGTTGTTCCTTGCCTGGAAGAAACTGAAGAGGGCAGCAGTTGATGAAGTGAGTTCTTGTAGCCTGCCAGAGGTTTCAGTGAGGGGAGAGATACAAGCAAAGAGATTTTTTTCTTCTAGGCTGTGGCTTTTTCCTTGAGTATTCTGGTGAGTTCCTACTATCCTGCTTCTTCAGATAGTGTTCCTGAGTCCTGTGGAAAGTGTATATGTCATTGTCTATAATTCTGAGGTCCCCTTCATTCTCTGGAGAATCCTTTATCCCTTCAGCTTTGGCAGCATTATCCACAAAGGGATAAGAGGTCTGGAATGATGGAGAGAATGCTTACCTGGTTACTGGATTTATTATGATAATAAATTTATTATCATGAGGAGCTGAACAGGGTCCAGTACATAAAGGATGGTACTTTGGAATTACTAGGTATCTTTAGCCCACAGCTTTCCCAGAAACCCATTACACTTTAGAGTCTTCTCAGTGATATCCCTGGAGAAGGCAGTGGCAACCCACTCCAGTACTCTTGCCTGGAGAATCCCAGAGCCTGGTGGGCTGCCATCTATGGGGTAGCACAGAGTCGGACATGACTGAAGTGATTTAGCAGCAGTAGCAGTGATATCCCCACCCAGTCACTCCCTCCACTGAGGTTAATGGCAGTTTGGAGAGTCAGCAAGTCTTTTAATTAGGTACATCATAAGTCAAAGAGGCCTGATTTTGTGGCTCATTGAATTCACATAGCTGTCATCCTCAGTTAACCAAGTAAGGAAATATGGGAAAGAAGGAGTGGGAAAGAAGGAGGAGGCAGGGCCTCCAGCTCTCGTACTTCCCACTGTAAGGGATTGGCACTAAAACTAAAAGGAGTTGGGAGACAATTTCTTTAGAATAGTGCATGCTTTTAAAACTTAAAAGCAACAAACAATATCCATAACAACACAAAAGAATAAAAATGAACACAACAGAGTGTATGTATGTGGGTTGGGACAGAATGGGAAGAAAGTGATAAGATTTCTCAGGGATTGGGGGCAGAGGTTTAACCTGGGAGAAGACAGTTCATTTTCATCTTCTATAAATCATGCCCTTAAATTCAGAGCTGCTTCTCTTTGGGACCTTTGTGTTCTCTTCTCTAGGTGCCTGTCATGTTTATCTTTATTGTCCCAGTGCACTTTTCACCTGAGTTTTTCCACTCAAAAGACCGTCTTTTAGCATGGTGCCACCCAGGCTGGTGCACCGGGATGACCCAGAGAGAGGGAATCGAGAGGGAGGTGGGAGGAGGGTTCTGGAAGGGGAACATATGTATACCCATGGCAGATTCATGTCAATGTATGGCAAAACCAACACAATAATGTAAAGAAAATTAAAAAAATAAAATAAAGAATTTCATGAACAAGTTATTTCCCTTCATCAGTGGCAAAAACTGAGAATACATGTAAATTTTCAGTCAGTAAGAACACTGAATTTTAAAATGGGAAATGAAGTTTTAAAATGTGAAATGAAGTATTTGAAAAGAGATGGTCATAAAATGAAGAGAATGACAGATCAGCGTATGAATAACACTGAAATACAAACTATATATGTGCCTTGTTCTGGGTCTGAATGAAAGCTTGCACACTTCCACTGTTTTCTGATACAAGAGAAATGGATATTCTCTTTTCTTTCCCACCATGGATCAAGCCTAATTACAGTAAGCACAGTAACATCTCTTAGCATTTTATCACTTTTAGTAGTTGAAAATTTTTATTAAACATATTTTAAAATTGACTTAAGATGTTATTTTTAAAAATTATGAAAATTAAAAATTAAAAACTTTTTCTAAGGTTTGTAATCATCTGAGGTACATTTGTAAGAAGTTATAAATTTGGAAAATGAAAGTGAATCTTTGCAAATGAGATAGTTTTGTTAATTGACCTAAACTGTAACTGTTTTAGCATTAGAAATAATGTAACTCATTCTTCAAAACCAAATTTGAAAATAACTAATGCTAAAAATGAACAGGTATTGAGAACTCCCTCCTGAATCTTTAAATGCTGCAAAGTTGTAAACTAAAAATTTGTCTTATGGCATAAGTGGTACATGTTGTAGGACTCAAGTGCTGAGATAAGTTACAAATCTGCTAAGATAGTACAAATCAATATTGCAATTCTGAATTCAATAATCTATAAATTAAATATTGGAATGTTATCTATATTAGAAACTTAATTTTTCTTTTAAAGGTTCATGTTATCACTTAAAAAATTTGTCAGTTGCCACATTTTATTCTGAAATATGTTTTAAAATTGCTTTGTAGCTAATCTTTTGATTGTAAATGGCTAACAGAAAAGTCCATAAGGAGGAACAAATGCTTTATCTTAATAATTTTAGTAAAGATATTTATTTTGAACTGATTTTAAAATAACTGTCTATCAGAGCAACTGATAAACACCCTGTGATTATGGTGTTTATAAAAATAATTTTATAGCTTGCCCACAGAGCTTAATGTTAGTACTAGTTTTTATAGAAAATGTCATTTGTCTACAGTTTGACTCAAAACACAGGTCTATTTCTGTCCTTATATGTAAAACCTACTCCAATTTTAGTGGAACAAGTAACTAATGAATCTAATTGAAAGGAAAAACAAGTTCTTTGGGATTGTCTAACTTCAGTTTTACTTTATACACACTTTAAAACTTCTATTCTGCTTGCATCTATAAATGGAACAACAAAGCCTGGATGACAGTACACCTGTTAACAGAATGATTTGCTGAATATCTTAAGCCCATTGTTGAAACTTAGCATTCAGAAAAAAGTTTCCTTTCAAAATGTCATTTGCAAGTGCCTGGTCACCAAAGTGCTCTGATGGAGATGTACAAGGTTAATACTGTTTCCCTGCCTATTAACACAACATCCATCCTGCAGCCCATGGACTTTGACTTCATGTTTTGTTATTTAAGAAATATCTTTTGTAAGGCTGTAGCCACCATAGTGGTTCCTCTGATGGATCTGGGCAAAGTAAATATAAAACCTTCTAGAAAGGATTCACCATTCTAGATGCTACTAAGGACATTAGTAATTCATGGGAAGAGGTCACAATATTAAGATTTAGTAGGAGTTTGAAATAACCAGCCCTCATGGGTGACTTTGAAGGATTCAAGATTTCAGTGAAGGAAGTAACTGCAGATGTGGTGGAAATAGCAATAGAGTTTGAATTAGAAGTGGATTCTAGAGATGTGACTGAACTGCTGCAGTCTCATGATAAAACTTTAGTGGATGAAGAGATAATTCTTTTTTTCTGATTTTATTTATTCATTTCATTTTATTGATATTATCGTGTTGGTTTTGCCATATATTGACATGAATCTGCCATGGGTACACATGGGTTCCCCTGACAGAACCCCCCTCCCACCACCCTCCTGATTCCCTCTCTCTGGGTCATCCCAGTGTACCAGCCCTGAGCATCAAACCTCTGCTGGTGATTGATTTCACATATGATAATTAACATGTTTTAGTGCCGTTCTCCCATATCATCCCACCCTTGCCCTCTCCCATAGAGTCCAAAAGACTGCTCTATACATCTGCATTTCTTTTGCCGTCTCACATACAGAGTTCTCATTACCATCTTTCTAAATTCCATATATATGCGTTAGTATACTGTATTTTTGTTTTTCCTTCTGGCTTACTTCACTCTGTGTAATAGGCTCCAGTTTCGTCCACCTGAGTAGAAATGATTCAAATGAATTTTTTTAATGGCTGAGTAATATTCCATTTTGTATATGTATCATTGCTTTCTTATCCATTCATCTGTTGATGGACATCTAGGTTGTTTCCATGCCCTGGCTATTGTAAACAATGCGGCGATGAACATTGGGGTACACATGTCTCTTTCAATTCTGGTTTCCTCAGTGTGTATGCTCAGCAGTGGGATTGCTGGGTCATATGGCAGTTCTATTTCCAGTTTTTTAAGGAATCTCCACACTGTTTTCCATAGTGGCTGTACTAGTTTGCATTCCCACCAACAGTGTAAGAGGGTTCCCTTTTCTCCACATCCTCTCCAGCATTTATTGCTTGTAGACTTTTGGATGGCAGCCATTCTGACTGCGGTAAAGTGGTACCTCATTGTGGTTTTGATTTGCATTTCTCTGATAATGAGTGATGTTGAGCATCTTTTCATGTGTTTGTTAGCCATTTTTATGTCTTCTTTGGAGAAATGTCTGTTTAGTTCTCTGGCACTCTTTTTGATTGGGTCGTTTATTTTTCTGGAATTGAGCTGCAGGAGTTGCTTGTATATTTTTGAGATTAATTGCTTGTCCATTGCTTCCTTTGCTATTATTTTCTCCCATTCTGAATGCTGCCTTTTCACCTTGCTTATAGTTTCCTTTGTTGTGCAGAAGCTTTTCATTTTAATTAGGTCCCATTTGTTTATTTGTGCTTTTATTTCCAATATTCTGGGAGGTGAGTCATAGAGGATCCTGCTTTGATTTATGTCAGAGAGTGTTTTGCCTATGTTTTCCTCTAGGAGTTCTATAGTTTCTGGTCTTATGTTTCGATCTTTGATCCATTTTGAGTTTATTTTTGTGTATGGTGTTAGAAAGTGTTCTAGTTTCATTTTTTTACAAGTGGCTGTCCAGTTTCCCCAGCACCACTTGTTAAAGAGATTTTCTTTTCTCTGTTGTATATTCTTGCCTCCTTTGTCAAAGATAAGGTATCCTTAGGTGCATGGATTTATCTCTGGGCTTTCTATTTTGTTCCATGGGTTTATATTTATGTCTTTGTGCCAGTACCATACTCTCTTGATGACTGTGGCTTTGTAGTATAGCCTAAAATCAGGCAGGTTGATTCCTCCAGTTCCATTCTTCTTTCTCAAGATTGCTTTGGCTATTCAAAGTTTTTTTGTATTTCCATACAAATTGTGAAATTATTTGTCCTCAATGGTAAATAACTGAAAGCATTTCCCCTGAAGTCAGGAAAAAGACAAGGGTGCCCACTCTCAACACTACTATTCAACATAGTTTTGGAAGTCTTGGCCACAGCAATCAGAGCAGATAAAGAAATAAAAGGGATCCAGATTGGAAAAGAAGAAGTTAAACTCTCACTGTTTGCAGATGACATGATCCTCTATACACAGAAAACCCTAAAGACTCTACCAGAAAATTACTAGAGCTAATCAGTGAATATAGTAAAGGTACATGATATAAAGTCAACACACAGAAGTCCCTTGCATTCTTATATACTAACAATGAGAAAACAGAAAGAGAAATTAAGGAAACAATTCCATTCACCATCGAAACAAAAAGAATAAAATACTTAGGAGTATATTTGCCTAAAGAAACAAAAGACTTATATATAGAAAACTATAAAACGCTGATGAAAGAATTCAAAGAGGACACAAA
>ML663483.1:4161045-4177103 GCA_007570785.1 Antilocapra americana | reverse complement strand
TACCGTGTTCGTGGATTGGAAGAATCAATATAGTGAAAATGAGTATAGTACCCAGAGCAATCTATAGATTCAATGCAATTCCTATCAAGCTACCAGAAGTCTTTTTCAGAGAATTAGAACAAATAATTTCACAATTTGTATGGAGATAATTCTTATGGATGAGCAAAGAGGGTGATTTGCTGAGATGAAAGCTATCCCTTAGGAAGATATTGTGAAGATTGTTGCAATGACAGCATAGGATTTTAGAATATTACATAAACTAAGTTGATAAAGCAGTGGCAGAGTTTCAGAGGATTGACTCCAATTTTGAAAGAAGTTCTATAGTGAGTAAAAGGCTATCAATCACAGTTGTGTGCTACAGAGAAATCATTCATGAAAGGAAGAGTCAACTGATGTGCCAAGCTTCATTGTCTTAAGAAATTGCCATAGGCACCCCAACCTTCAGCAGTCACCACCCTTATCAGTCCCCATCTATCAACATTGGGG
Organism: Antilocapra americana; assembly: GCA_007570785.1. Lineage (NCBI taxonomy): Eukaryota > Metazoa > Chordata > Mammalia > Artiodactyla > Antilocapridae > Antilocapra > Antilocapra americana. The sequence goes on along the minus strand of ML663483.1, from coordinate 4,176,617 downwards.
CAAAATCCTCCACCAGCAAAAGATTATGATTCACTGAAGGCTCAGGTGATGGTAGTGTATTTTTAGCAGTGAAGTATTTTTAATTAATATATGTACATATTTTTAGACAATGCCATTGCACTCTTTAATAAACTACATGCATGCATTCTAAATCACTACAGTCTTGTCCGACTCTTTGTGACCCTATGAACTGTAGCCTGTCAGGCCCCTTAGTCTATGAGATTCTCCAGGCAAGAATACTGGAGTGGGTTGCCATTTCCTACTCCATTAATAAACTATAGACCAGTGTAAATACAAATTTCATATGCACTGAAAGCCAAAAAAATATATGACTTGCTTTATTGCAATATTTGCTTTATTTAATAAGACAGACCTAGCTTCTCATTTGACCTAAGGTCTTTATTAATCTTACCCTACATGGCTGTCTCTGTTTTTCTAGCTCTAAGAGTTCAGAATGAAGGAGGAGTGGCTCCAACATGTCCCACACCACGAGGCTTTTGGGAACTTAGTTCCCTGACCAGGGATTGAACCTGGGCCCTTGATGGTGAGAACCCAGAGTCCTAACCATGGGACTGCCAGTGAATTCCCAATATTTGCTTTATTGTGGTTGTCTGGAACCAAACCCAGAATGTCTTTGAAGTATGCCTCTAATCTGAAATATTCTATGAAATCATCCCTGTCTCTGTAAAGGAATATTTGTTCTGGTTTGGTGACCATTCTAAGCATTGCCTTAAGATCATATAGGTGGATATTGTAGGAATTCAGAAAAGGAAATATGCGTGATTACTGTGGACTCAAGGTAGTTGAGATATATAGATAAATTGTTGATATGTATTGATAACTGCAAAATACTCATGTCTTTCAAGACAAAGTGAGTTAAAAGTGCATTAATCTTCAATCTCAGTCCTATCAATATCATGTATATTAGAAACAGACTTCCACTTTTAATTTGCATTCTCTGTAATCAGGTAACTAAATGACTCAAACTCTCTACTGTCACAGAGATCATTTTTATCCTATTTAAAGTGACTTGCTTACTTTACCTTTTGCTGCTTTTATTTTTTTATTTTATTTTTTTAATTGGAGGATAATTACAATATTGTGATTTTTGCCATGCATAGATATGAATCAGCCACGGGTATATATGTGTCCTCCCATCATGAACCCCCATCCCATCTCATTCCCCACCCTGTCCCTCTGGGTTGTCCCAGAGCACTGTCTTTGGTTGCCCTGCTTCATGCATCAAACTTGTGCTGGTCATCTGTTTTACATGTGCTAATATACATTTCAATGCTATTTTCTTAAATCATCCCACCCTCGCCTCCTCCCACAAAGTCCAAAAGTCTGTTCTTTATATCTGTGTCTCTTTTGCTTCCCTTTCATGTAGCATCATTGTTACCATCTTTCTAAATTCCATATGTATGTGTTAATACATAGTATTTTTGTTTCTCTTTTTGACTTACTTCACTCTGTATAATAGGCTCCATTTTCATCTACTTCATTAGAACTGACTCAGATTTTCTTTTTTAATCTCTTAACTGGTATCACATGCTATGGGTTACCACAATAATCAAGCAAAAAAAATTTCTTCTGGGAATTTTAAAAGAATTAATTTCTATTGGAATATAGTTGTCTTATAATGTGTTAATTTCTACTCTTCAGCAAAATGAATTGGCTATGCATATACAAATATCCCCTCCCTTTTGGACCTCCTTCCCATTCAGGTCACCATAGTGCATTAAATAGAGTCCCCTGTACTATACAGTATGTTCTTATTAGTTATCTATTTTATACATAGTATCAATGGTGTATATGTGTCAATCCAAATCTCCAAATTAAAAAAACCAAACCTGTTAAGATACTGATAGCTTACAGTGTTTAGTGAATGGTGCTGCCAGATTCGTGGTCTCTGAAGGAAAAGATTTAACTCTGAGACCAAAGACATGGTCTCAATCACTCAGAGCTTTTGTGTAGCAGACACAACTGGATAGTTGGACTAGGGGCATGGTTTAGGCATGAGAGGTCCTGGGTTCAGATCTTGGATGAGCCCCCAAGGTGATATTTTAGCATACGATGAATGGTGGTTGGTGCCAGATTTGTGGTCTCCAAAGGAGAAGGTTTAATTCTGGGACAAAAGATGCAGTCTCAAGCTTTTGTGTAGCAGGGATTTTATTAAAGTGAAAGTGATAGGAAAAACTTTTGATATAGATATCAGAAGGGGGTAGAAAGAGTACTTGCCTCACTAGTTTAAGCAGAGCGTATATAACTTTTCTGTTAGCAGTTGAGAATAGATAAAAGGAATGCCTCAGGGTTGTGAAAATTTTTCCCAGACCCTTTCCTGTAACATACATTCTGAGATGACATCAGCATGAGATTAGCCAGAAGGAATGGATTAACACAGAGCTCAAGGCTGTGAAAGTTTTACCCAGACGTTTTTTCATAACATACATTTTGAAATAACATTGGTTCAAGACTAACCAGGGAGAGCTTGATCTGAGCAGCTTGTCCTTGGGTGAGAAATATTGTTTGTAATCATTAGCTCTGGGCCTAAAAATGCTAGTTTTTAGGTGAGATAGATTGTTGTCATAGTAACACAGAGCTTAAGAAAAATATGTCCTACTTGAATAGCGCAAAAGAATGTATGAATAAAAGAAAATGCTTGCTGCTTCCTCCTCCTTGAGGGTTCCTAGACTCTCTGAGACTCCCTGTCAACCTGATCTCTCACTCTCTGCTTTTTCTTTTAGGAGAATATTGCTGCTGAAGGGAAAGGGGCAAAGAAAACTGTCTATAACTGCTTCCTGCTGGTGAGCGGTGCTGACCCTAAATTGTTGAAGCAACATATTCTCCTTACCCTTTTATTTAGGGTCTCTGATGTAAAGGCCCCAAGTAATAACTAGAGGAGGCAGTAGAAACTGCAGGAGCATGAACAATCATTTGTAATTTAAAAGCTTTCAACTGGTTAGAAACAAATCCCTTTATACAGATACAAATGTAAGGAGCAAACAGCAAGAATAAGATGATTACAATTATTATGGTCAAGATAGTTTTTCACCAAGGAGAGCTTATAAACCAAGATTGTATCTGTGACCAGAGTGAAACATCAGGGGAGTCCATTTTAAAGAGTGACCAGAATCTCTGTATCACCGTTGTTTTGTCTGGGAAGTTGTTGTGTCCTTTAGAAAGTAAAAAGGCAGAGACCAAAAATCAATAAAAGAATTCTTGTAATCAGTGATCCAAACAAGAATAAGAATCAGGTTACATTTAGTAGTAATTTTGATCCTGGTCTAGATAGAGTCAACACTTGGGTTGCCTTGTTTATAAGAATGGAACAAACCCAGTTAGAAGTAATTGAAAGAGTGACAACCTGAACTTTAACAGACAGATCTTGTAACAATTTTATTGGGTTTTTTAGATGTGAGAAGATGTAAGAACTTGGGCTCAAGAAAATTGTTCTCCTAAAATATCTGACTGTCTGAAGGCCTGTTTTGTCCATTTTTCCCAGAGCACAGAGTGAGTGCTTAATTTCTGATTTCCACCTGAATTCCTTTCAGGGGATGTTGCCATGTTTTAATCTTCATAGAAACAGATAGCAAGTGCCAGTTTTCAATCGCAGGGCACCTTGCGAGGTGTTATGAATTTGACCATGGTTTGGGGGCATTTTATGACCATCTTGTAGGAAAGTTCATTCCCAGGTCTGTTGAGGATTTCATTGATAGGCCACCCAGTGTGCTGTTACTGGACTAGGCCCCTTGAGTAGCAAAAGTTTCTGGACCACACCTATCTTACTAGCCTCTTGGTCTAGGAAAATATTCTCTCTTGTTTCTTCTTATATATAGAGTCACACTATTACAGTCATTGGCACACACTTGATAATGTAAGGGACAACACTTTTGAAACAGGCAACATTATAAGTAAGAACTTATAGCCCAGTGATATCTCCAGGTTATCTGATTTAGTTTGTTAAATGAATATAACCTGTTATTAATCTCCTGGTTGTAGACCTTGGAATATCCTATCTTTATTTAAAGATTGGTTACTGAGATAAGCTTTAAACTGAGAGTGTCTTTTTAATAACTTGATTAAACCTCTTGGCAGTATAACATATCAAAAGCAATATTCAAAGAAAACTTTGTTATTTTAATAGGGAGAGAAAATCAACTTCCAGTTTGGTACCAGATTCACTGTGAAACAATAGTTCTTTACTTAGCCCAAATAATAATTAAATATTTCAAAGGCAGTTTAATGTCTTAAAGTACTTGTACCATGCACAAAACTCTCTTCCACTTGTCACATACTTTTTGTATACTTGCTACAAACCTTTTTTGCACTTGCTATAAACATTTTTTATACTTTCTGAATTCATCATTTATTTGCCCATTCAGAGAACAATCACCTATAAGTTCAGACTTAAATTCCTTTTCCTTTAATAGAATGTAATTCCATCCCTTATATCTGTTTATTAAAAACACGCATCTTACTTTCCTTCAGCAACTATGACAAATTAACCTCAGCAATATTATCCAAAGATGAAGACCACTGAGACAAATATAAATCTGGACCAACAGAGATCTCACAGTTTTTCACTTTGTCCATTTTTTCCCCTTGGCTTGAAGTTCTGCTAATTTGCTCACAGCTGGAGTTTCAGACAGGGTGGGCTGCATCTCTCAAGGATATGGAAAAAGTTAACTTCAGATTTTTCTAGGCATATTTTTGCTTCTCAGACAGGATCATAGTTCCAAAAAAGAGTATTTTAACAAGCCAGCTTTTTCCTAATTGTACATGTAAAGAGAACCAGTTTTGTAATTTTAAAAAGATTTTATTTTAACCAATTTCCCCAGATTCTAAAGAATATCATGGCCATCCAGTGTCAAAAATATCATCTCTCCTTCATAGCTAAAATTTAAACCAGAGAGTGTTCAAATTGGCTCTGATGACAGAGGCAGACTGACTGATAAGATATTGTTCCAGCAGGGATTGTCTCTCTGGGGAGATGAGGTCTTCTCTTAAATCAAAGTATGCTTGTATATAAGGGACTTTTTAGGCTCTGGGGATCAAACTTATCCCAGTTTTTCAAGATGCAATCTAAAGGGGTAGTACTAGAACTGTGTGAAGCTCCCATTTATAAGAGAGAAAAAGCGGCATCCAGCACTTTTGTTTCTCTACCAGAAGCATCCCTCCCTGCTCTAGATGGGGAAGAGGTAGACTCTTCACCAAAAGCTTCCTCTTTCTGACCATCTGGTTGGACTTAGTCTACCTTACTGACACAGGTGCATTGTTTGTTTCATCTTGCCCTCCTTGTTCTACCACTGAGCAGGGGTGGAGATGTGCCAGGGGGTAGACCTTGCAGCATCCCAAAATGCATTTGTTTATGTCCAACCTTCCTCTTTCTACCAATGAGGAGGGGTGGAGATGCACCCAGGGGTGGACCTGGTGGCATCCCAAACTGTCTTAGTTGTCAGCCTCCCCTGTCTCACCATGCAGGATGGGTGGAGATTCACCAGGGGTAGAACTGGGAGCATCCCAAATTGATGTCCAGTCCTTTATCATCAAGATCTTCATTTGATTTCCCCCTGTTCCCCTGATGCCACCTGGGGTATAACAGAGTAGCCTTTTGGAATGCTTTCCATATACCCAAATCTTGGATTACATGATTTGTATTCTCAGAAATCTCGTGTTTGCTAGCATTGCCTCTATCCATATAGTCCAGAGGCACGATCGTGACGAGGACTCATCTCTGGGTCTCTGGGATCTCATGCAGGCTGCCAGGAAAGTGATTTCTTGCCAAGGAGATGTGCCTAGAGCTAGAGCTCCACCTAGCACCCTAATGTGTTCCTGCCTGCAGTTTGTAAGAAAACAGCTGAGATGTAACTTTTGATCTCTAATAAAGTTAGGTACTATAGTATTAGCAACACTTGAGATGGGGTTCTAGCTAGAAGAACACAACAGCATGGATTGAAAAATCCCCTGAAAATATACAATCTGGTATACAAGGTTAGTAGCTTCAATTCCCTAAGCAGTTATGAAATGGTCAAAGAGACCAGGAAAGGAAAGTTCGGATGATACGCTCATCCATTTTTGGCTGCTCCCCTTGTGGGGACAAAGGGCACCTCTTGACATTGGCCAGGCTGTATAAACCCCATTTCAGGATCCCCTTGCGGGGATGCCTTAAGCAATATGAGGCACATCCATGGAACTGCAGAGCCAGACACAGCTGTCACTCTGTGCTCGGTTGTACATCTCAGGCTCAGGGCATTCACATAAACAGGACATCTTAGTGTTACTAAACTAAAGGCTTTACAGTAGAAGAGCAAAAGAGCTAGGGCTCTGAGTGTCCTAACCTTGTCATCAGATCCTGGACAAGCCCCCAAGATAATAGCTTTATGGTGTTTGGTGAAAGGTACAACCGAATTCACGGTCTCTGAAAGAGAAGATTTAACTCCAGGACCAAAGAAACAGTCTCAATCACTCAATCACTCAGAGCTGTGTGTAGCAGAGATTTTTATTTAAAGTGAAAGTGATAGAAAAAACTTCTGACATAGACATCAGAAGGGGATAGAAAGAGTACCCACCTTACTAGTTTAAGCAGAGCATTATATACATTTTTGTTAGCTGCTGGGAATTGGTAAAGGAATGCCTAAAGGCTGTGAAAATTTTGTCCAGACCCTTTCCCTTATCATGGGCTTCCCTTGTAACTCAGCTGGTAAAGAATCCGCCTGCAATGTGGGAGACCTGGGTTCGATCCCAGGTTTGGGAAGATCCTCTGGAGAAGGGAAAGGCTACCAACCCAACATTCTTGCCTGGAGAATTCCATGGACTGTATAGTCCACGGAGGCACAAAAATTCAGACATGACTGAACAACTTTCACTTCACTTCACTTTCCCTTATCATACATCCTGGGGTGACATCAGCACAAGATTAGCCAGACAAAACTGATTAACCCAGAGCTCAAGGCTATGGACATTTTACCACGACCTTCTCCCATAACATATATTCTGAGATAACATTGGCCCAAGACTAGCCAGGGAGAACATGATCTGAGCAGCATGTCTCTGGGAGAGCAATATTGTTTGTAATCATTATCTCCGGGCCTAAAGAAAGCTAATTTTTAGGTGATATAGATTGTTGTCCTAGTAGCACAGAGGTTAAGAAATACATGTCCTATGTGAATAGGGCAAAAGAATGTATGAAGAAAGAAAAAAATGTTTTTTTTCCTCCTTCTCCTTGGGGGTCTCCAGTCTCCCTATCAACCTGCCTATATATAACTCTCTCAATACATTGGTTAAAAGGTGCATTTTATTTATATCGAGATAGCTATTGCAATACTTTACTCCTTTCACAATTACTCCTGTACTCTCCAGCAATTATTCAATCAAAAGAATATAGTTTGAGTAGCCAACTACTTGGTTGACATCAAGCCTTTATTTTTGAAATGCTGAACTACAAAACAGTAGATAATCTTACGTTTTTTAAAAAAAATCATAGAGACAGACACAAACTACTGATCATTATGACTTCTGGGTACATTGTTATCCCAATCACTATTTTATTAAAGTTTCTTTCAGGTTTGAATGATTCAAATATCAGTAACAGTTTTCTCTTAGGTTAATATAATACTTCACTCCTGAGTGTATGTCTAGGAGTGGGATTGCTGGATCATATGGTAGTTTTATTTTTACTGTTCTTCATAGTGGCTGTACCAATTTACATTTGTACCAACAATGTAGGTTGGTTCCCTTTGCTCCACACCGTTTCCAGCATTTATTGTTTATAGACTTTTTTTGTTTGTTTATAGACTTTTTGATGGTAGCCATTCTAACCAGTATGAGGTGATAACTCTTTATAATTTTGATTTGTATTTCTCTAATAATTAGTGATATTGAGCATCTTTTCATGTGCTTTTTGGCCATCTATATGTTTACTTTGGAGAAATTGGATCTCCATCTCATCTTTGCAAGATCTTACTGTGGTTCTGTCTGGGAAACAAAATTATGTTCCTTCCTTTCCTCTAACACCTATGAGCAGATTGAATATATATAAAGCAAGACTTCTGATTTCCTGATTTGAAAGATACATTTTTGATAAAGGACGCCTGCACTCTGGCAATTAAACAGTTAACTTATTCATATGTTTGGTTGGTTTTATTTACATATAAAGGACCCGGAAACTTTTGTATGGGAACAAATTTGATAACTTCAGTAATATCAGTATAACAATGTAAGTGATCTTCATTTTCAGATCATTGGTTGGTGATTAGAAGTGGGGACTAAATGAGGATTATAAGCCTGGGGTTAGGCCATTGATTTCTTTTTCATTTTTGCCACATTGTGTGGCTTGTGGGATCTTAGTTCCCTGACCAAGAATTGAACCCAGGCCCGCAGCAGTGAGAGTATGTTATCATAACCAGTGGGTCACCAGACATTTCCCTCGGACATTGAGTTTTTAACTTTTACCTAATATTGAACAGGAAATTTGCCATTACATAAAGAAAACTTCCATTTAAAAATAAATTTGCATTTATAAAAGGATTTGGGGAACTTATTATATATAAGCTAAAATGGCATAATTTACTTGTGGTATTGCTAAAATATATATTAAGTAAATGATTGAATTCCCTTAAGTCTTTACATGAAACCAGCCAATGTCATTAACTATTAGTTTTCCAGATTGAGAATTTGAGGATAACAAACTTCTTTAGCTTAAAATAATTCAATGATAATTCCAAGAAAAATAATTAGAAAATGAATACAACAGTCCTTATTGCATATTCTGTCCTTCATATAGCATTTTGTTCTTTCCATTGTCCTAAAGATACAAAGTTAATTTATACTCTAAAGATAACTTTGCTTGACAGATAAATGACCAGCATCCAACAGCGGGATGTGTAGTCAGTTCATTTATCTTTAAGGATTGATTTGGATATTGACGTACCTGATAAAATTGTATGAACATTGGCAATTAATGTGGTTTAAAATAAAACACACAACACGTTATGTGGACCATTTCATCACATAATAAAAATAAATACTCTTTAATTCATATTCATGGGGATTCTGTATAAAGAAACTTCTCACTGACACAGATATGCCATTGCTTAATTAGCCTTTTGCAACATGCTTGGGCTGTCAAAAGTTGGTTCTTTTTTGTTTTTAACATGATACCTTGATTTATTATGAACATTGTTTTGGCTCATTTGTCTGCAAATTAAGATTTACACTTGTCATTTTAACAGGTAAGAAATGTTGTTGTTATTGTTGTTGTTTTTTCTGTCTTTTTTAAAAAATTTTCTTCACTTTATTGTGTTGGTTTTGACATACAATGACATGAAACCGCCATGGGGTTACATATGCGCCCCCTCCAGAACCCCCCTCACTCCACCCACCCGATTCCCTCCCCCTGGGACATCTCAGTGCACCAGCCTTGAGCATCAACCCTGGGCTGGCGATTGATTTCACATATGATAATTAACATGTTTCAATGCCATTCTCCCATATCATCCCACCCTTGCCCTGTTCCACAGAGTCCACGAATCTGTTCTATACATCTGTGTTCCTTTTGCTGTCTCGAATGCAGGGTTCTCGTTACCATCTTTCTAAATTCCATATATTTGCGTTAGTATACTGTATTGTTGTTTTTCCTTCTGGCTTACGTCACTCTGGATAGTAGGCTCCAGTTGCGTCCACCTGAGTAGAACTGATTCAAATGAATTTTTTTAATGCTGAGTACTATTCCATTGTGTATATGTACCACAGCTTTCTTATCCATTCATCAGTTGATGGGCACCTAGGTTGCTTCCATTTCCTGGCTATTGTAAACAATACGGCAATGAATATTGGGGTACACGTGTCTCTTTCAATTCTGGTTTCCTCGGTGTGTATGCCCAGCAGTGGGATTGCTGGGTCATATGGCAGTTCTATTTCCAGTTTTTTAAGGAATCCCCACACTGTTTTCCATAGTGGCTGTACTAGTTTGCATTCCCACCAACAGTGTAAGAGGGTTCCCTTTTCTCCACGTCCTCTCCAGCATTTATTGCTTGTAGATTTTTGGATGGCAGCCATTCTGACTTGTGTAAAGTGGTACCTCATTGTGGTTTTGATTTGCATTTCTCTGAGAATGAGTAATGTTGAGCATCTTTTCATGTGTTTGTTAGCCATTTTTATGTCTTCTTTGGAGAAATGTCTGTCAAGTTCTTTGGCCCACTTTTTGATTGGGTCGTTTATTTTTCTCGAATGGATCTGCAGGAGTTGCTTGTATAGTTTTGAGATTAATTGTTTGTTCGTTGCTTCCTTTGCTACTATTTTCTCCCATTCTGAAGGCTGTCTTTTCACCTTGCTTATAGTTTCCTTTGTTGTGCAGAAGCTTTTCATTTTAATTAGGTCCAATTTTGTTTATTCGTGCTTTTATTTCCAATATTCTGGGAGGTGGGTTATAGAGGATCCCACTTTGGTTTATGTCGGAGAGTGTTTTGCCTATGTTATCCTCTAGGAGTTTTATATTTTCTAGGCTTATGTTTAGACCTTTGATCCATTTTGAGTTTATTTTTGTGTATGGTGTTAGAAAGTGTTCTAGTTTCATTCTTTTACAAGTGGTTGTCCAGTTTTCCCAGCACCACTTGTTAAAGAGATTGTCTTTTCTCCATTGTATATTCATGCCTCCTTTGTTAAAGATAAGGTGCCCATAGATGTGTGGATTTATCTCTGGGCTTTATATTTTGTTCCATTGATCTATATTTCTGTCTTTTATCAGTACTGTGCTGTCTTGATAACTGTGGATTTGTAGTATAGCCTAAAGTCAGGTAGGTTGATTCCTCCAGTCCCATTCTTCTTTCTCAAGATTGCTTTGGCTATATGAGGTTTTTTTGTATTTCCGTACAAATTGTGAAATTATTTGTTGTAATTCTCTGAAAAAGACCTCTGGTAGCTTGATAGGAATTGCATTGAATCTATAGATTGCTCTGGGTAGTATACTCATTTTCACTATATTGATTCTTCCAATCAACAACACAGTATATTTCTCCATCTATTTGCATCCTCATTGATTTCTTTCATCAGTGTTTTATAGTTTTCTATACACAAGTATTTTATTTCTTTAGGTAGAAATACTCCTATGTATTTTATTCTTTTTGTTTCGATGGTGAATGGAATTGTTTCCTTAATTTCTCTTTCTGTTTTCTCGTTGTTAGTGTATAGGAATGCCAGGGATTTCTGCGTGTTGATTTTGTATCCTGACACTTTAGTATATTCACTGATTAGATCTAGTAATTTTCTGGTAGAGTCTTTAGGGTTTTCTATGTAGAGGATCATGTCATCTGCAAACAGAGATAGTTTAACTTCTTCTTTTCCAATCTGGATCACTTTTCTTTCTTTTTCTGCTCTGATTGCCGTGGCCAAGACTTCCAAAACTATCTTGAATAGTAGTGTTGAGAGTGGGCACCCTTGTCTTGTTCCTGACTTCAGGGGAAATGCTTTCAGTTTTTTAGCATTGAGGATAATGTTTGCTGTGGGTTTGTCATATATAGCTTTTATTATGTTGAGGTATGTTCCTTCTATTCCTGTTTTTTGAGGGTTTTTATCATAAATTGATGTTGAATTTTGTCAAAGGCTTTCTCTGCATCTATTGAGATAATCATGTGGTTTTTATTTTTCAATTTGTTGATGTGGTGTATTACATTGATTGATTTGCAAATATTGAAGAATCCTTGCATCCCTGGGATAAAGCCTACTTGATCATGATGTATGATCTTTTTAATGTGTTGTTGGATTCTATTTGCTAGAATTTTGTTGAGGATTTTTGCATCTAAGTTCATCAGTGATATTGGCCTGTAGTTTTCTTTTTTTGTGGCATCTTTGTCGGGTTTTGGAATTAGGGTGATGGTGGCCTCGTAGAATGAGTTTGGAAGTTTACCTTCCTCTGCAATTTTCTGGAAGAGTTTGAGTAGAATAGGTGTTAGCTCTTCTCTAAATTTTTGGAAGAATTCAGCTGTGAAGCCATCTGGTCCTGAGCCTTTGTTTTTTGGAGGATTTCTGATTATGGTTTCAGTTTCTGTGCTTGTGATGGGTCTATTAAGATTATCTATCTCTTCCTGGTTTAGTCTTGTAAAGTTGTACTTTTGTAGGAATTTGTCCGTTTCATCCAGGTTGTCCAATTTATTTGCATATAGTTGCTGGTAATAGGCTCTTATGATCCTTTGTATTTCTGTGTTTTCTGTTGTGATCTCTCCGTTTTCATTTCTAATTCTGTTGGTTTGGTTCTTCTCCCTTTGTTTCTTGATGAATCTGGCCAATGCTTTGTCAATTTTATTTATCTTCTCAAAGAACCAGCTTTTGGCTTTGTTAATTTTTGCTATGGTCTCTTTTGTTTCCTTTGCATTTATTTCTGCCCTGATCTTTAAGATTTCTTTCCTTCTACTAGCCTTGGACTTCTGCATTTCTTCCTTTTCTAGTTGCTTTAGGTGTAAAGTTAGGTTATTTATTTGACTTTTTTCTTGTTTTCTGAGGTGAGCTTGTATTGCTATGAACTTTCCCCTTAGCACTGCTTTTACTGTGTCCCGTAGGTTTTGGGTTGTTGTGTTTTCATTTTCTTTCATTTCTATGCATAATTTGATTTCTTTTTTGATTTCGTCTGTGATTTGCTGGTTATTCAGCATTGTGTTGTTGAGCCTCCATATGTTGGAATTTTTGAATGGTTTTCTCCTGTAATTGATATCTAATCTCACTGCATTGTGGTCAGAAAAGATGCTTGGAATGATTTCAATATTTTTGAGTTTATCAAGGCTAGATTTATGGCCCAGGATGTGATCTATTATGGAGAAGGTGCCGTGTGCCCTTAAGAAAAAGGTGAAATTCATTGTTTTGGGGTGGAATGTCCTATAGATATCAATTAGGTCTAACTGGTCTATTGTATCATTTAAAGTTTGAGTTTCCTTGTTTATCTTCTGTTTAGTTGATCTATCCATTGGTGTGAATGGTGTATTAAAGTCTCCCACTATTATTGTGTTATTGTTAATTTCCCCTTTCATACTTGTTAGCATTTGCCTTACATATTGTGGTGCCCCTCTGTTGGGTGCATATATGTTTATAATTGTTATTTCTTCTTCTTGGATTGATCCATTGATCATTATGTAATGTTCGTCTTTATCTCTTTTCACAGCCTTTATTTTAAAGTCCACTTTATCTGATATGAGTATTGCCACTCCTGCTTTCTTTTGGTCTTTATTTGCATGGAATATCTTTCTCCAGCCATTAACTTTCAGTCTATATGTGTCCCTAGGTTTGAGGTGGGTCTCTTGTAGACAACATATATAAGGGTCTTATTTCTGTATCCAGTCGGCCAATCTTTGTCTTTTGGTTGGGGCATTCAACCCGTTTACCTTTAAGGTAATTATTGATAAGTATGATCCCGTTGCCATTTACTTTATTGTTTTGGGTTTGAGATTATATACCATATCTGTGTTTCCTGTCTAGGAAAGAACCTTCAGCATTTGTTGGAGCGCTGGTTTGTTGTTGCTGAATTCTCTCAGCTTTTGCTTCTCTTTTCATTTTCGCTTGTCTTTTCAGCTTTTGATTTCTCCTTCAAATTTGAATGAAATCCTTGCTGGGTACAGTAATCGGGGTTGTAGATTATTTTCTTTCATGATTTTAAGTATGTTCTGCCATTCCCTTCTGTCCTGAAGTGTTTCTATTGAGAGATCAGCTGTTATCCTTATGGGATTCCCCTTGTGAGTTATTTGTTGTTTTTCCCTTGCTGCTTTTAATATTTGCTCTTTGAGTTTGATATTTGTTAATTTGATTAATATGTGTCTTGGGGTGTTCCGCTTGGGGTTCATCCTATTTGGGACTCTCTGGGTTTCTTGGACTTGAGTGATTATTTCCTTTCTCAATTTAGGTAAGTTTTCAACTATTATCTCCTCAAGAATTTTCTGATGATCTTTCTTTTTGTCTTCTTCTTCTGGGACTCCTATGATTCGAATATTGGTGCGTTTAACATTGTCCTAGAGGTCTCTGAGATTGTCCTCATTTCTTTTAATTCTTTTTTCATTTTTCCTTTCTGTTTCGTTTATTTCTGCCATTCTGTCTTCTACCTCACTTATCCTGTCTTCTATCTCTGTTATTCTACTGTTAGTTCCCTCCAGGGTGTTTTTGATCTCATTTATTGCATTATTCATTGTATTTTGACTCTTTTTCATTTCTCCTAAGTCCTTGTTAAAGCCTACCTGCATCTTCTCAATCCTTGCCTGCAGGTTATTGAACTGCAACTCCAATTTATTTTCCAGATTTTGGATCATTTTCACTATAATTATTCGGAATTCTTTATCAGGTAGATTTCCTATCTTCTCGTCTTTTGTTTGGTCTGGAGGACATTTATCCCGTTGCTTTACCTTCTGGGTATTTCTCTGCCTTTTCATCTTGTTTATCTTGCTGTGTTGTCCCTTTATTTTGGGGGTTCCTCACTGTGGGTGGGGTTGGATGTGTGGTTTGTCAAAATATCCTGGTTGGGAAAGCTTGTGTGGTGTTCTGGTGGGTGGATCTGGGTTTCCTCACCCTAACAAGCAATGAAGTGTCCAGTGAAGTGTTTTGAGATATCGGTGGGCTTGGTGTCATCTTGGGCAACCTGTGTATTGAAGCTCCAGGCTATGTTCCTGTATTGCTGGAGAATGTGCTTGGTATATCTTACTCTGGAGCTTGTTGGCCCTTAGGGGCTGCTTGGTTTCAGTTTAGGTATGGAGGGGTTTGATGAGCTCCTATCGATTAATTAACTCCTGGATCCAGGAGTTCTCTGGGATTCTCAGGATCTGGGCTCAGCTCCTGTCTTCCAGTAGCCTCAGGACTCCTTCATCTATGTAGTAATGATGGTAGAACGTCTAGTTTAATGATGAGAAGTTTCTCCACAGTGAGGGACACCGAGACAGGTACACAGGGTTACATGGCATGGAGCAGAAGGAGGAGATAGAGGTAAACAGAAGGAGAAGAGAGGAATCATATGGTGAGAGAGTGAAGTGGCCAGTGATCACTTCCCTGTGTGCTCTCCACAGCCTGGATACCTCGGAGATGTTCACAGAGTTACATGGAAAAGAGAAGAGGGAGGAAGGAGACAGAAGTGACCAGAGCGAGAAAAGAAGGAGTCAGATGGACAGAGACAGATCCAGCCAGTGATCAGTTACCTCAGTGTTCTTCATAACTCGTAACACTCAAACAGATTCTGAGAGTTGGGTAGAGAAGATAAGCGGGAAGGGGATGATAGAGGTGACTTGGTGGAAAAAAAAAGGAGAATCAAGAATGGGGAGAGAGCAGTCAAGCCAGTGATCTCACTCTCAAGTAACAATGGGTACTGAAGCTTGGATTCTTAAAGATACAAAGTTGATACCAAATACTAATTAGCAAAGATTAAACATCTAGAGTAAAGATTGGATTCTCAAAAATACTTTTACCAAAAAAAGAAAGAAAGAAAAATAAAGAATAAAATAAAATTTAAGAAAATTCAATTAAAAATAAGAAAGGGAAAAAGAAGAGATATAAAAGGAAAGAAAAGAAATAAAATGGAAAATAAAATAAGGGAGAAAGAGGAGATTAAAGAA
>ML663483.1:4145521-4160645 GCA_007570785.1 Antilocapra americana | reverse complement strand
TTTTAGCATCTTCTGTTTGCTGGTCTCTTCAGTGTCTATTCAGCGCTCTGGGGTTTGTCCCCGCTCCTGGCGAGTGCGCTTTCCCTGCCCCCTCTGCTCAGGCTCTCGGTAGCCCGCCTGGCTCTGTTGGGGGCTGCGCTTTCTCCCCTCCCCCGGCTCAGCTGCTCGCTTTTCTCGGCGTGCAGCTGGGCGCGCCTTCTCAGGTGTGTGGAGTGCCGATCGCTGGCAGCATCCATCCAGAGTCCCCAGAAGTCTTGGTTAGCACCTAATTCTGCCCACAGCTTGGCAGCGGAAGCCTTGCCGGGGTCGTGTTGTGCCTGCCACTCTCCACTGGGGGCTGGGCCGGTCCGCAGCCCGCAGCTGCCCAGCTCTGCCCGGCCACCTCGCCTCTCACAGCAGACCGACTCTGCGCCGCCCTTTGTTCTGTGCCCGGGCCTGGCGGGGGCTCTTCCATGGGCAAGCTTCCCCGTGGTCTAGTTTCCTATCTCCGGTTAGCTCCCTCAGGCTGCCCCAGGTGTTCAGTCCCAGTCCTCTCCCAAAGCGTGCGGCCCGCCCCTCCCTGAGCAGTCCGCGCTGGCTAGTGGGGGATGGGTCACCTGGGCCGCTGCTCCACTGGGAGTTACAGTTAGAGATGCAATCTGGGGGGCTTAATTATTTATCTGGTTTTACTCCCGGTTATGTTGCCCTCTGAGATTCGCCACAGATCCGCTGGGGAGAATGTTTCCTGGTGTTCGGAAACCTCTCTCTTTTTTGAGACTCCCTTCCCAGGACGGATCTCCTTCCCTAACTCTTTGCCTCTCTTTTTACTCTTTTTTTTTTGTCCTACCTTCTTTCGTCGGCCATGGGCTTCCTTTCCAGATGCCTGATGTCCTCTGCCAGCATTCAGATGTTGTTTTATGGAGTTTGCTCGGATTTAAATGTTCTTTTGGTGTATTTATTGGGGAGAGAGTGGTCTCCCCATCCTATTCCTCTGCCATCTTATTTCCCCTCACAAAAGTTTGTTCTACAGATGTGAAATGTTGTTTGTTCTTCAGTCTCTAAGTTGTGTCTGACTCTTTGCAACCCCAAGGACTATAGCACACCAGGCTTCCCTGTCCTTTGATATCTTGAAATTTTCTCAAACTCATGTCCATTGAGTTGGTGATGCCATCCAACCATCTCATCCTCTGCCACCTCCTTCTAATCCAGCCCTTGATCTTTCCCAGCATCAGGGTCTCTTCCAGTGAGTCATCTCTTCACATCAAGTAGCCCAAGTATTGTAGCTTCAGCTTCAGCATCAGTGCTTCCAATGAATATTCAGGGTTGATTTCCTTTAGGATTTACTGGTTTGATCTCCTTGCAGTTCAAAGGGACTCTCAAGAGTCTTCTCCAGCACTGCAATTTGAAAGCATCAATTCTTTGGTGCTCAGCCTTCTTTATGGTCCAACTCTCACATCCATCCATGACTACTGGAAAAAACATAGCTTTGATGATTTGGACCTTTTTTAGCAAAGTAATGTCTCTGCTTTTTAATATGCTGTCTAGGTTTGTCATAGCTTTTATTCCAAGGAGCAAGCATCCTTTAATTTCATGGCTGCAGTCACCATCCACAATGATTTTTGAGCCCCCCAAAATAGTCTGTCCCTGTTTCCATTTTTCCTCCCTTTATTTGCCATGAAATGTTGGGACCAGATGCCATGATCTTAGTTTTTTGAATGTTGACTGTTAAGCCTGCTTTTTCACTCTCCTCTTTCACCTTCATCAAGAGGTTCTTCAGTTCCTCTTCAATTTCTGCCATTAAAGTGGTGTCATCTGCATATCTGAGATTGTTGATATTTCTCCTGGCAGTCTTGACTCCAGCTTGTGATTCAAACAGCCCAGCATTTTGCATGATGTATTCTGCATATAGTTAAATAAGTAGGTTGACAATATATAACCTTGACATACTCCTTTCCCAATTTTGAACTAGTCCATTTTTACATATACAGTCTTAACTGGTGCTTCTTGACCTGCATACAGGTTCCTCAGGAGACAGGTAAGGTGGTCTGGTATCCCCATCTCTTTAAGAACTATCCACAGTTTATTGTGATCCACAAAGTCAAAGGCTTTATTGTAGTCAATGATTCAGTAGACTTGAAATAAGATGATTCTATTTGCTATAATTCTGCTGGGGAAATATACAGCATAAAAGGCTAAATATGTAAACTCTGTTCTAATGGCTCCCTAGTTAAGCCAAAAATGAATACTGTCTATATAAATCTGTCTTAAGCTCTGTGTAATTTTTATTTCTGAAATCCTGGAAAGAATGCTTAAACTGAAATCTGTATCTAATAATGAACTTCATTTACTAGATTTATTGTTTAAATAGCTTTAAGAAAGTATTTGAAGATCCATGTAATAACTATAAATGTGTGTAATTAGATCATAATATAATTAAATTTAATTATATTTATAATGTCTATAATTTTAACTTCCTAATATTCCCCCAAGTATAAACTTTTCTGAGCATATCATATTACACATCTGCAGAAAACAAAATTAGGAATCTTATGTTTTTTATATACTTGTTCTCATTTTGGAGACAAACGAGTAGTAGCATTTGGGTTTTTTTTTTTAATTTTAAAATGACATTCTTATTTTCTTAAGCCAGCATTTCTTTAAGAGCTACCAGGAACATAGAGGAGGTTTTGTGTTAGTTACTCTCCTTACCCTCAAGCAATTCAAGGAGTTCATACTGTAATAACAGACTTCAGTAATTTTCTTAAAAATAAGAGTAACAATATATATATGAAATAATAATAGAATAATGCTTTTGGATTAAAGATTCTATATATTGCTTTTAAATATTATGCTGTTAATTCATTTGTGTCTAACATACACAGACATGCTATCTGATCTCACTTCAAGTTCATAACAGTTGACCTCTATTATATATTATGGTTGTCTTGTGAACAACATTTATACCACCAAACAAATATACTCATTATAGTGTTTATGAAGAAAAATTGAGAAATCCCACAATTTCACATCAAAAATAATTACAACTCTAACAAATCTGTGAGACTGTTTGTTTACATGAACCAATCAATCTAACAATTTTGACACAATCATAGTAGCCTTTATTTCACGTATAGATTTGAACACAATTAGATGCACTGATAATTTACTGTCTAGTATTAGTTTGATTTATGTTGAATGTTAATCTATATTTAACTTTTAATATGCTTTAGTTGAACACTGATTTCAAAATGCTTAATTTCTTCTCAATATTTTGCTTACTTTCTAGTTGATCTACTGACTTCATAATGTCTGAAATCAGATTCAGCAATCTCACTTTGGATCAAGTTATAGCACTGGATAAAGTGTTAGATGAAGTAATTCCAGTTCATGGAAGGGGAAATTTCCCCACATTGGCAGTAAAACCAAAAGATATTATTCATGTTGTGAAAAATCAACTGATAGAGCAAGGAATTATTGTTAAAGATACTCGATTGAATGGTTCCACAGCAAGTTACATACTTGCAAGCCACAATGGAATCAGCTATAAGGATCTGGATGTCATTTTTGGTGTTGAACTACCAAGTGATCAAGAATTTCAAGTTATTAAGGATGTAGTTCTAGGTTGTCTATTCGACTTTTTACCAATAGGTGTAAAAAAGGATAAGATCACCCTGAATACTATGAAAGAGGCTTATGTACAGAAGATGGTTAAAGTTTGCAATAAGCATGATCGTTGGAGTCTCATCTCTCTGTCAAATAACACTGGGAAGAATGTTGAGCTAAAATTTGTTAATTCACTCAGACGACAATTTGAATTTAGTGTAGATTCCTTTCAAATTATCTTGGATCCCATGTTAGATTTCTACAATTACAAAAATGGTAACCTAACCAATGAATGCTCTCCTGTTGTGGTAGCTGAAAGCATGTATGGAGATTTCCAAGAAGCAATGACACATTTACAATACAAGCTTATATCTACCAGAAAACCTGAAGAAATTAGAGGTGGTGGCCTTCTGAAATACAGCAACTTGCTGGTTCGAGACTTTAAACCAGCTTGTAAAGAAGAAATCAAGAACCTGGAACGTTATATGTGTTCTAGATTCTTCATTGATTTTCCTGATGTAGAAGAACAGCAAAAGAAGATTGAATCATACCTCCACAACCATTTTATAGGTGAAGAAAAGAGCAAGTATGACTACCTCACGACCTTGTATAGAGTTGTGAATGAGAGCACGGTTTGCCTCATGGGACGTGAAAGAAGGCAGACCCTCAATATGATCTCCGTTATGGCTTTAAAAGTACTTGGAGAAGAGAATATCCTACCTAATACAAACAAAGTAACTTGCTTTTATCAGCCTGCTCCATACTTTGTTGTTAAGGGAGAGTATCCTACTTATTATGTAACATCTGGTCCACCACCTATATTCTTTCCGCCATACCACCCACTGCACTTTTATGTGCCAGATGGTATGATTTAAACAGACACACACACACACACACACACACACACACACACACACACACACACATACACACACACACAATAGAAACTTTGCTTTAATTAAACACCTTCTAAAAGCAAGTTTCCAAATTTATTTTTATGCAGTTACAAAATATTTTTATCATTTATAGCTTAAACCATCATAGTAAATACAATATCATCTATGAACTGACCTTCTTAAATAATTTTAAAATGTTATTGATTAGTTGTTACAACTTTCAAATATTGTAGACCACCTAAAATGATTTTCAAATCTGACTGACTACTTATGACTCAAATTTGCTACGACAAATACATTAGAGATGACTGAATATTTTATTAAAATATAAAAGAACAGACTCATGTTTTAAAATCCAGAGGTACAGAAAAGACCAGTACCAACAATTCTGTATTCAGTCAGTTCCTTTGCTACCTTCACTTCATTTCTTTTTCTATTGAATACTCCCATCAATGAATTTTCATTGCCTAACAAAAATGCCTAAGTTCAAAGACAACAGATTCAGAAGACATTAAATCCTGGACTTTGCAAACATATATCTTGTTTCCTAATTTAATTGATTTTTTTCCCTGGGTTGAGAAGATCCCCTGCAGGAGGGCATGGCAACCAAGGCTAATATTTTTGCTTGGAGAATCCTTTGAACAGAGGAGTCTGGTGGGGTACTGTCTAATTTAATTCATTTAGATACAAACTCTTACCATAGTTTTAAGGAACACTGAAAAAATGATTTTGGAAAACACTGGACATTAGTAATTTCTCAACTATCAAGTTGATTTGTGGATCTGAAGAATAATACATCCAGCTGGACAGCCAATACTGTGACCCTTTATACAGATTTCTTTATTTTTTTCCCAAACAGTTAAAAGGAATGAAAATGACCAACTCTTTTAATGTGAAGTCTTCTATTATCATCTGGTAAAAAAATAAAAAGACTCTAAATGTCAAAAAGCAAAAAGCTGACAGAGGATTTGATCCATGCCATTTACCATTTTTATGACCAATATGACCAGAATCTTAATATGTGGAGATTTTAGTGTTAATAAGTAAGTGAATATATTTTCATTATTACTCACTGAAGCTTTTTTCCATCTTGCCCTTACCAAAGATGTTTCTAATATGACACTCAAGTGCCTCCTCACATGAGATTTTGCATAGTGCTGAAATTTATTCAACAATTTTATATGTTCATCAAGTATCTGAATATCTACTCACTATACCACATATTCTGCTAGCAATATGCCAGCATGAATAAAGCGATATTGTCTTCCTGTAATGAAGAAAAGGATCCATGACCAATATTACCTGGGGTGACAGAAGGAGCTGTCCTGAATGAATATAAATAAGGCCCTCAGATAACCTCACTATCTTGACTTGCTTCTGAATTTTTACTCATTTTCATCTCAGTTTTTATTGACCACTACAAGTTTTTCCATCACAGCATGATCCAACAATCATTTATTCTGAGAATTTGTCACTTAAATGACTGTGCTTAAACCATCTTCTCTGTATTACGTTATTGGACTCAAGAAGTACACCAATGATGGCATTTTAAAATAACCAATATTTGTGAGATGTTTTTTTACTACAGTACCTTTGGCCATTAGTATATTTTTAAAGAGTTATATTAAAATATATATATTCACATGAATATATATAAATACTATATGTATATATATATATATATATATATATATATATATATATATATCTCACAAGCATGAAGCTTTAGAACATATGTATTCAATTCCTTGTTTGGGACAAATTAAAGAATTTACAAATGCTCTATTAAAAAGAAAATTCTGTAGTCTATTGGAGGCATAATATATTGGCTAAAAATGACTGATCTTTCTGTCTTAATATACTCTTTAGTTTTTGGTTAATGAGAGTGCTTGCATGTAAAACTGACAGATTATATGCTATATTAATAGTACTCCCCCCAAAAAAACAATTACAAGATGTATAGGAAAAGTATTTAAGAATAAAAGAACTATGATAGTGATGAGTCATGGTTAAAGGTTCAATGTATTCCAGAGTAACATTTTATGATGAATAGCAAAATTTTTGAAGCTATTTGGAAGCACATCTTATCACCCATGTGCTTCCTTAACTTCCTTTGGTCCTACTGAGAATTTGCACTCCTTACCTAAAATGTGAATTCCCTGTGATATTCTCCTAAAGCTTTAAATACTGCTGGAAGAATGATCTGAGAGCTGCAGTTTCCTCCTAATATGTCAAGCATGTGTTCCCACTACAGCAGAAAAGCTTAAGAATTGGCATTTTAAAAGCTCAAATTTTTCTTGAGAGGGAGCCCATGTTTGTTGAAGGAAATGGTATCACTAAAGAGAAAGCTACAGCTTTATCTCTCATGGTTTTCTTTATAGATACCATCATCAAGCTATGCTGTGTTCTTTGCTCCCAACTGAGCAGAAAAATATATTTTTTCATTAGTTTATGAGTATCTCTCCAAGATTAGGATAGTTGCCTTGTAAAGCAGTTTTATCTCATTCTGTTTATTAGGATAATAAATGGAAACGCTTTTTATAAAGAAATGAATGCCAGCCTCATGGCCTAAAGGAGTTAATAAAAGTTACTTTAAATATAACTCTGTAGCATGTCATCCTGTTACAAGAGAGAAATGGTGTTGTCTTTTCCTATTTAATTTAACACAAATTAAAGACTGAGTCTTGGCTCAGAAGTTTTTTTTTTTCCCCTCCAGAATACTAACCAGAACCAAAAAAGACAACTTTCTGATATACTTCTAGTATCCATATCAGTGGGACACATTTGGTGTCAGTTACTGGTACATATTTTTGAAACTAAAATATTCTTGGATTTCACAAATATTTACACAATGTTCTACTAGTAGAGTATTTGTAACTTTTAAATTCGGACATATTCTAATGGTGACTGATGTCCGGTTTAGTCGAAGAAAACGGAAAAGAAAGACTATTTTTTTAAATGAGAGCCCAGCCAAACAAAAGAATATCAAAGCTAGAAAAGTTGTGAATTTCTTTAAGAAACTGGGGAAACTCCTGGACCCAAATCCCATTTTTTTACTATTCTGTCAGAAAGGCTCTGTTAAAATGCATGCAAATTAAAGAGATTTTAAAATCTGTCTTTAGCTGCATTTTAGTTTTAGCCATTGAGAAAGATATCAATATGCAAAATGCCTGAGATCTGATTAAAATTCCTTTCATTCTGTGGATATGTTATCTGAAAATATTTATCCAAGTTATGATATATAATGAGAAGATTTTTGAAGTTAAAAGTTTGTAATGCTTTTCAAAATTATATCAATATATGCATATAGCAGTTCCATTTATAGAGAATTTTTTTGTAAAATAATTAACTGTAAATTAACATTAAAACAGGATTGGGAGATACGTGGGACTACAGTTTGGTAAATATGAAGTCTATTGTGGCAAGGCATAAAACCCAACCTTTAAACATGCTTTGCAGTTCATTTTCTTTACCATTATAGAAGAAATATGTTTCTATTTTGTTTTGAGTTCTGCTGTCATTCTAGAAGTTATATGTTACAATGATAAAATTTAAGTAACAAATATTGGAAATTTCTAATCCACTGCTTCATTTATTAACATATTTTCAGCATGTGTAGTTTGTTGTGATGTCAACTCTTTAGTACTTAAGGAAAAAGTTTTTCTTGAATTTTTTAAGTTTGAGCAGAAATATATTATTTTGAATATATGCTATCTGGAAACCAACTTAACAATGCATCAGGTGATCTTAAAGCCCTGTACATTGTACTTTTTGTCTTGTTTTGCTTTAATATGGAGAAATGTAAGGTTATTTTTCACACAATTGTTGTGTCTGCATCGATTATATTAATGTTTGAAAGAGCAACAGAAACCCCTATTTGTTTAGATTTAGCCCTTAAAAGAGCAACTGAAAATTTATGTATGATTTTGTTGGACATGTTCTTTTTTGACCCTTCAAAAAAATAAAACAAACTTTCTATTCCAGAAAACAAATACCATATTGATATAACTCTCAGTGCTTTATGGCCAAGATGCTTGAGAGGGCCCTCTTAAGAAAATTATCTCTTATGACTCGAAATCAAACGTGATGGATTGATTAATGTTGTTAAATCCAATTCAAGTACTTTCATCATGGTTTATGGAAATCTACATTTTATACATTCTAGACTGGTGGTAGACAAGGATGACCCAGAGAGATGGAATTGGGAGCGAGGTAGGAGGGGGGTTTTGGAAGGGGAACACGTGTATACCCATGGCGGATTCATGTCAATATATGGCAAAACCAACATGATAATGTAAAGAAAAAAGAATAAGCAAGTAAATTTAAAATAAATAAATATATTCTGCCATTTTAAAACAAATCCTGAACAGTCCTAAGATGGCAAAGGAATAGGACGAGAAGACCACTTTCTCCCCCACAAATTCATTGAAAGAACATTTGAACGCTGAGCAAACTCTACAAAACAACTTCTGAATGCTGGCAGAGGACATCAGGCACCCAGAAAAGCAGCCCATTGTCTTCAAAAGGCGGTAGGACAAAATATTAAAGATAAAAAGAAAGACAAAAGAGTTAGGGACAGCAATCCATCCCGGGAAGTGAGTCATAATAGAGGAGAAGTTTCCTACACCAGGAAACCCTCTCACTGGCGGGTCTTGGGGAAGTGTTTGAATCTCAGAGGGCAACATAACCAGGAGGAAAAATAAATAAAACCCAGAGATTACCTGCCTAAAGGCAACTCCCAGCAGAGAAGTACCCCAGATGCTTGCATCCACCACCAGCAAGTGGGGGCTGAATGGAGAGGAGGGGGCAGCATTGCTTAAGGTAAGGACTGGGCCAGAATGCCCTGAGGGCAATCTGAGGGAGCTACTGTGAGATAGCAACCTAAACTGTGGGATAGCCAGAGAGAGAGAGAGAGAATTATCCCGCAAAAAGTCCTAACCTAAGGCACTGCTGGCCTGCTAACAGGACAAAGGACTGACCAATACCAGAGAAGAGCTAGCCGGCTACAGACTGGCCCATCCCCCACCAGGCGCAGAAGGCAGTAGGTGCCAGCCAGAGCTGGAAAGGGGCAAACTCGGCCCCAGAGAAATCCCCTATCAAACTGAGAACAGGCTTCAGTTTATAACCAAAGGCATCCTGAGATTCTTCACGGTTGACATCCACCAGGAGGGTCACAGCCAGGAATCAGCTCCCCAGAAGAGATATAAGGCACACTGGAGACAGGCGTGCCCAGAAACAGAGTGGCTGGGACCGGGGAGGTGATAAGATGCACTGCACTTGAAGAGAGTGTGCTCAGCAAGCACCTGGTTCCCTGAGCTGCTCTGACGGAGGAATGACACAAAACACAGGCCCAACTGAGTCTGCGCCTTTTTAGAATACCCAAGAACATGAACCTGAGTGGCTTAGACCTGGGAAGTGCACACAACTCAGGGCCTGCTCCCTGCAGAGCAACCTGAAGCCTGAGCAGTGTAGACTGGGAAATAGTGTAGACTCCGTGAGTGGGGGCGAACCCCGTATAGCCAAGATACTGCAAATACTCCCCACACACGCCAGTGATATTTGTTTGCAGTGCTCCTCGCTCCCCATAGCACGACTGAACAAGTGAACCTAAGCAAGAGACCACCTCTGCCCCCTTGTGTCAGGGTGGAAATTAAACACTGAAGAGACCTGCAAACAGAAGAAGCCAAATAAACAGAGGGAACTACTTTGGAAGTGACAGATGCAACAAATTAAAATCCCTGTAGTTAACACCGACTACATTGGAAGGGGCCTATAGATATTTATAAGTATAAGCTGGAACAAGGAACTATCTGAAACTGAACTGAGCCCACACAGCTCCAGAGAAATTCCTAGATATATTTTTACTATTACCATTATTTTTAATGGTTTTTTTTCATTTTTAAGTCCTCTATTACTCCTTTAATTTTCATTTTTATAACCCACTATTACCTTGCAAAAAAAAGACTATTTTTAAAGCAAACTTCATATATATTTCTTATACTTTTTGTGATTTGGTTTTTTTTTAATATTATATTTTTAAGAGTCTAACCTCTACTCTAGATTTTTAATCTTTGTTTTATAGTATTTGATATCAATTTTATACATTTAAGAATTCAATCTTCAGTACCCATTTTTACTCAGGAGTGTGATTACTGGCTTAATTACTCTCTCCCCTTTTTGACTCTCCTTTTTTCCCCCCCAGGTCACCTCTATCTCTTCCCTCTCCCTTCTCTATTCAACTCAATTCTCTGAATCTCTGTGGGTGTTCTGGGCTGTAGAGAACACTTATGGAACAGAGTACTACCTAGATCTCTCTACTCTTGATTCCCCCTTTTCTCCTCCTCTATCTCCTTCCTCCCAGTTCTCTTCTCTACGTAACTCTGTGAACCTCTCTGAGAGATCTAGATTGTGGAGGGCACATAGGGAATTGTTTACTGGCTAAATTGTGCTCGCCCCATTTGAATCTCTATCTTCTCCTTCTGGTCACCTCTGTCTCCCTCCTCCCTCTTCTCTTCTCCAGGTAACTCTGTGAAAGTCTCTGGGTGTGCCTCACTGTGGAGACTTTTCACCATTAACCTAGACGTTTTATTATCAGTGCTGTATGGATGGAGATATCTTGAGGTTACTGTAAGAATAAGGCTGAAAACCAGAGGCAGAAGGCTTAAGCCCCAAACCTGGGAACACCAGAGCACTACTGACTCCAGGGAACATTAATTAATAAGATATCATCCGAAAGCCTCCATACCTACACTGAAACCAAGCATCACCCAAGAGCCAGTAAGTTCCAGAGCAAGACATACCATGCAAATTCTTCAGCAAGACAGGAACATACCCTGAGCTTTAATATATAGGCTGCCCAAAGTCACAGCAAACCCATAGACATCTCAAAACTCACTAATGGACACTTCACTGCACTCCACAGAGAAGAAATTCGGCTCCATCCACCAGAACAATGATGCAAGATGCCCTAAACAAGAAACCTTGACAAGCCCATTGGCCAACCCCACCCACAGGAAGGAACCTCCACATTAAAGAGGAACCACAAACTGCCAGAATACAGAAAGGCCACCTCAAACACAGCAATCTAAACAAGATGAAAAGGCAGAGAAATATTCAGCAGGTAAAGGAACATGATAAATGCCCACCATAGCAAACAAAAGAGGAGGAGATGGGGGGAGTCTACCTGAAAAACAATTTAGAATAATGTTAATAAAAATGATCCAAAATCTTGAAAACAAAAGGGAGTTACAGATAAATAGCCTAGAGACAATGATTGGGAAGATGCAAGAAATGTTTAACAAGGAACTAGAAGAAATAAAGCCGAGTCAATTAATAATAATTCAATAAATGAGATCAATAACACTCTGGAGGGAACCAACAGTAGAATAACTGAGGCAGAAAATAGGATAAGAGAGGTGGAAGATAAGTTGAAATAAATGAAGCAGAGAGGGAAAAAAAGAGTCAAAAGAAATGAGGACAACCTCAGGGATCTCTGGGACAATGTGAAATGCCCAAACATTAGAATCATTCGAGTCCTAGAAGAAGAAGACCAAAAGAAAGGTCATAAGAAAATACTCGAGGAGATAATAGTTGAAAACTTCCCTAAAATGGGGAAGGAAATAGTCATACAAGTCCAAGAATTGCAGAGAGTCCCAAACAGGAGAAACCCAAGGTGAAACACCCCAAGACACATATTAATCAAATTAACAAAGATCAAACATGAGGAACAAATATTAAAAGCAGCAAGGGAAAAACAACAAATAACACACAAGGGGATTCCTATAAGGATAACAGCTAATCTTTCAATAGAAACTCCTCAATTGAGAAGGGAACAATAACCTACAACCCATATTACTGTACCCAGCAAGGATCTCATTCATATATGAAGGAGAATTCAAAAGCTTTACAGACAAGCAAAAGCTGAGAGAATTCAACACCACCAAACCAGCTCTTCAAAAGTGATAAAGGATCTCTAGACAGGAAATACAGAAAGGGTGTATAAACTTGAACCTAAAACAACAGAGTGAATGGCAATGGATCATCTGTTCAGTTCAGTTCAGTCGCTCAGCTGTGTCCGACTCTCTGTGACCCCATGAATCGCAGCACGCCAGGCCTCCCTGTCCATCATCAGCTCCCGGAGTCCATCCAAACCCATGTCCATCGAGTCAGTGATGCCATCCAGCCATCTCATCCTCTGTTGTCCCCTTCTCCTCCTGCCCCCATTCTTTCCAAGCATTAGGGTCTTTTCCAATGAGTCAGCTCTTCGCATGAGGTGGCCAAAGTACTGGAGTTTCAGCTTCAACATCAGTCCTTCCAATGAAAACCAGGGACTGATCTCCTTTAGGATGGACTGGTTGAATCTCCTTGCAGTCCAAGGGACTCCCAAGAGTCTTCTCCAACATCACAGTTCAAAAGTATCAATTCTTTGGCAGCCAGCTTTCTTCACATCCATACATGACAACTGGAAAAAACATAGCCTTAACTAGACGGACCTTTGTTGGCAAAGTAATATCTCTGCTTTTACATATGCTATCTAGATTGGTCATAAATTTCTTTCCATGGAGTAAGATCTTTTAATTTCATGGCTGCAATCACCATCTGCAGTGATTTTGGAGCCAAAAAAATAAAATAAAATCTGACACTGTTTCCACTGTTTGCCCATCATTTCCCATGAAGTGATGGGACCAGTTGCCATGATCTTAGTTTTTCTGAATGTTGAGCTTTAAGCCAATTTTTTCACTCTCCTCTTTCACTTTCATCAAGAGGCTTTTGAATTCCTCTTCAATTTCTGCTGTAAGGGTGGTGCCATCTGCATACCTGAAATTATTGATATTTCTCCCGGCAATCTTGATTCCAGTTTGTGCTTCTTCCAGCCCAGCATTTCTCATGATGTACTCTGCATATAAGTTAAATAAGCAGATTGACAATAAACAGGCATGAAGAACTCCTTTTCCTATTTGGAACCAGTCTATTGTACCATGTCAAGTTCTTACTGTTGCTTCCTGGCCTGCATTTAGGTTTCTTAAGAGACAGGTCAGATGGTCTGGTATTCCCATCTCTTTAAGAATTTTCCACAGTTTATTGTGATTCACACAGTCAAAGGCTTTGGCATAGTCAATAAAGCAGAAATAGATGTTTTTCTGGAACTCTCTTGCTTTTTTGATTATGCAGCAGATGCTGTCAATTTGATCTCTGGTTCCTCTGCCTTTTCTAAAACCAGCTTGAACATCTGGAAGTTCATGGTTCACATATTGCTGAAGCCTGGCTTCTAGAATTTTAAGCATAAGGTAATTATTATCAATAATTACCTTAATGTAAATAGGTTGACTGCCCCAACCAAAAGACAAAGACTGGCTGAATGGATACAAAAACAAGACCCCTATATATGCTGTCTACAAGAGACCCACCTCAAAACAAGGGACACATACAGACTGAAAGTGAAGGGCTGGAAAACAATATTTCATGCAAACGGATACCAAAAAAAAAAAAAAAAGGAGTAGCAATACTCATATCAGATAAAATAGACTTTTAAAAAAAGGCTGTGAAAAGTGACAAAGGACACTACAAAGTGATCAAAGGATCAATGCAAGAAGAAGATATAACAATCATAAATATATATGCACCCAGTATAGAGGCATTGCAATATAAAAGGCAAATGCTAACAAGTATGAAAGGGGAAATTAACAATAACACAATAATTGTGGGAGACAAAATATCCCACTCACACCTATAGCTAGATCAACTTAACAGAAAATTAACAAGGAAGCACGAACTTTAAATGACACAATGGACCATCTAGACCTAATTGCTATCTATAGGACATTTCAACCCAAAACAATCAACTTCACCTTTTTGTGCACATGAAACCTTCTCCTGGCTAGATCACATCCTGGTCCATAAATCAAGCCTTGGTAAATTCAAAAAAATTGAAATCATTCCAATCATCCTTTCTGAGCACAATGCAGTAAGATTAGATCTCAATTACATGAAAAAAATATTACAAATTCCAACATATGGAAGCTAAACACGCTTCTGAATAACCAACAAATCACAGAAGAAGTCAAAAAAGAAATCAAAATACACATAGAAACAAGTGAAAATGAAAACAAAACAACCCAGAACCTATGGGACACTGTAAAAGCAGTGTTAAGGGGAAGATTCAAAGCAATACAGGCTTACCTCAAGAAATGGGTAAAAAGTCAAATAGATAACCTAACTCTACAACTAAAGCAATTAGAGAAGGAAGAAATGAAGAACCCCAGGGTTAATAGAAGGAAAGAAATCTTAAAAATTAGGGCATAAATAAATGCAAAAGAGACCATAGCAACAAACAACAAAGCTAAAAGCTGGTTCCTTGAGAAGATACATAAAATTGACAAACGTTAGCCAGACTCATCAAGAAACAAAGGGAGAGGAGAAACTAAGATGGCGGAGGAATAGGACGGGGAGAACACTCTCTCCCCAACAAATATACCAAAAGAACTTTTAAAGGCCGAGCAAACTCCAAAAAACAGGAACTGAATGCTGGCAGAGGACATTGGGCATCTGGAGAGGCGACCCATTGCCGACGTGAGGAGGTAGGACAAAAGAAAGAAAAGAAAAAAAAAGTAGAGGGAGAGACAAAGAGCTGGGGACGGGTTCCGTCC
>ML663483.1:4113935-4140521 GCA_007570785.1 Antilocapra americana | reverse complement strand
GGGAGGGGGGTTCCGGAGGGGAAGCATATGTAAACCCATGGTGATATCATGACATTGTACTGCAAAAACAAGTAAAAAATAAATAAATAAATAAAAGAAACAAAGGGAGAAGAATCCAATCAGCAAAATTAGAAATGAAAATGAAGAGATCACAACAGACAACACAGAAATACAAAGGATCATAAGATTATCAGCACCTATATGCCAATAAAATGGACAACTTGGAAGAAATGAACAAATTTTTAGAAAAGCATAACTTTCCAAAACTGAACCAGGAAGAAATAGAAGATCGCTACAGACCCATCACAAGCCAGAAATCAAAACTATAATCAGAAATCTTCCAGCAAACAAAGCTCAGGACCACATGGCTTCACAGCTGAATTCTACCAAAAATTTAGAGGAGAACTAACACCTATTGTACTCAAACTCTTCCAGAAAATTGCACAAGAATGTAAACTTCCAAACTCATTCTGAGGCCAATATCACCCTAATACCAAAACCAGACTAAGATGCCACAAAAAAAGAAAACTATAGGCCAGTATCACTGATGAACATAGATGCAAAAATCCTTAATAAAATTCTATCAAACAGAATCCAACAACTAAAAAGATCATATATCATGCCCAAGTGGGCTTTATCCAAGGAATGCAAGGATTCTTTGATATACACAACTCAATCCATGTAATACACAACATTAACAATTTGAAAGATAAAAACCATATGATTACTTCAATAGATGCAAAAAAAGCCTTTGACAAAATTCAACATCCATTTATGATAAAACTCTCCATAAAGCAGGAATAGAAGGAACATACCTCAACATAATAAAAGCTATATATGACAAACCCACAGCAAACATCATCCTCAATGGTGAAAATTGAAAACATTTACCCTAAAATAAGGAACAAGACAAGACTGCCCAGTCTCACCACAACTATTCAACATAGTTTTGGAAGTTTTGGCCACAGCAATCAGAGCAGAAAAAGAAATAAAAGGAATCCAGATAGGAAAAGAAAAATTAAAACTCCCACTGTTTGCAGATGACATGATTCTCTTCAAAGAAAACCCTAAAGACTCCACCAGAAAATTACTAGAGCTAATCAATGAATAGAATAATGTTGAAGGATACAAAATCAACACACAGAAATCCCTGGCATTCCTATACACTAACAATGAGACAACAGAAAGAGAAATTAAGGAAACAATTCCATTCATCATTGCAATGAAAATAATAAAATACTTAGGAATAATTCTACCTAAAGAAACAAAAGGCCTGTATACAGAAAACCATAAAACACTGGTGAAAGAAATCAAAGAGGACAAAAATAGATGGGGAAATATACCACGTTCATGGATCAGAGAATCAATACAGTGAAAATGAGTATAATACCCAGAGCAATCAATAGATTCAATGCAATCCCTATCAAGCTACCAACGGTATTTTTTACAGAATTAGAACAAATAATTTCACAATTTGTATCAAAATACAAAAAACCTTGAATAGCCCAAAGCAATCTTGAGAAAGAAGAATGGAACTGGAGGAATCAACCTGCCTGACTTCAGGCTCTACTCCAAAGCCACAGTCATCAAGACAGAATGGTACTGGCACAAAGCAGAAATATAGATCAATGAAACAAAATAGAAAGCCCAGAGATAAATCCACGTACCTATGGACACCTTATCATCAACAAATGAGGCAATAACATACAATGGAGAAAAAGACCATCTCTTTAACAAGTGGTACTTTGAAAACTGGTCAGCCACTTGTAAAAGAATGAAACTAGAACACTTTCTAACACCATACACAAAAATAAACTCAAAATGGATTAAAGACCTAAAAGTAAATCCAGAAACTATAAAACTACTAAAGTAAAACATAGGCAAAACACTCTCTTACATAAATGACAGTAGGATCCTCTATGACCCACCTCCCAGAATACTGAAAATAAAAGCAAAAATAAACAAATGGGACCTAATTAAAATGAAAAGCTTTTGAAAAACAAAGGAAACCATAAGCAAGGTGAAAGACAGCTTTCAGAATGGGAGAAAATAATAGCAAATAAAGCAACTGACAAAGAATTAATCTCTAAAATATACTAGCAAATCCAGAAAAATAAACGACCCAATCAAAAAATGGACCAAAGAACTAAACAGAAATTTCTCCAAAGAAGACATACAGTTGACTAACAAACACATGAAAAGATGCTCAACATCACTCATTATCAGATAAATGCAAATCAAAACCACAGTGAGGTACCATCTCACGCTAGTCAGAGTGGCTGCTATCCAAAAGTCTACAACCAATAAATGCTGGAGAGGATGTCAAGAAAAGGGAACCCTCTTGCACTGTTGGTGGGAATGCAAACTAGTACAGCCACTATGGAAAACAGTGTGGAGATTCCTTAAAACCTGGAAATAGACCTGCCATATGACCCAGCAATCCCACTGCTGGGCATACGCACAGAGGAAACCAGAATTGAAAGAGACATGTGTACCCCAATGTTCATCGCCACATTGTTTACAATAGCCAGGACATGGAAGCAACCTAGATGTCCATCAGCAGACAAATGGATAAGAAAGCAGTGATACATATACAAAATGGAATATTACTCAGCCTTTAAAAAGAATACATTTGAATCAGTTCTAATGAGGTGAATGAAACTGACGCCTATTATACAGAGTGAAGTAAGCCAAAAAGAAAATCACCAATATAGTGTACTAACGCATATATATGGGATTTAGAAAGATGGCAATGATAACCCTACATGCGAGACAGAAAAAGAGACATAGATGTATAGAACAGTGTTTTGGACTCTGTGGGAGAAGACTAGGGTGGGATGATCTGAGAGAATAGCATTGAAACATGTATATTATCATATGTAAAACAGATAACCAATCCAGGTTCGATGCAAGAGACAGGTGCTCAGGGCTAGTGCACTGGGATGATCCAGAGGGATGGGATGGGGAGGGAGGTGAGAGGGGGTCTTCAGGATGGGGAACACATGTAAACCCATGGCTGATTCATGTCAATTTATGACAAAAACCACTACAATATTGTAAAGTAATTAGCCTCCAACTAAAATAAATAAATTACAAAAACAAATCCCATGTATCTACTTTATTATATAAATCTACTTTAATCCATACACTGCTACTAGATTTAGTTGAAAAGTAGAGTTCCCTTTGACAGTTTGTGGCTAATTGTTTCATCTCACATAGTTCCTGTTTAGACTGAGAAAAATTCGTGTTAGTAACTTTCTTCTAGTTTGAAAAGCATGAGCAAGTAGAAAACTTTTTCCTATAACATTCTTCTTGATATTTAATGAGGGTGTCAATCTACAAAAGAAAAAATTAATCATCCAGATAATTCAGACCAGAAACATATCTTTAAGTAATGAACAGGGAAGAGTGAACCTAAATTATTTTTGATCAAAGTTATTTATAACTGCATTCATCTCATATAGACCAGACCAAAAGTAACTATTGGGTATGAAAAAATCCTGAAATCTGTCACTAGGTGTAAAACAATTCATGCAACAAAGAACACATTAAAATCAGAAGAAAAGTTTGAAAGCTTACTGAACAAACTGAACCAAAAAATATCTATGTTAAAGACATGGTTCAAGTTTCAGTTAATTTAAATCCTACTTTTCATCATTAAAATATCAATGAAAGGAACTGTAATCACTGAGTGGGAAATAAAATAGAAACTTCTAAATGTAAGTACCCAGCACCTAGGAAAATTATTGATATGATTTCCTACACTACTTCAAGACAGACCTACATTTTAACATTAAATAATTCAACATTTTATAAAAGCAGTAAATATAAATATAGCTTTATAAATACAAATGTTTTCAATGCCTTTCTAGCATTTTAGTTCACATCACTAATCATAATCTTTTACTGCAAACATTTTGAAGTATTCTTAAGAATTTACTCTGTGTATGTGAAAATTTCAAGGGTATCAATGGAGTGTCTAAGGGATAACTGAAATGTCTAAAATTGAGTGAAATATG
Source organism: Antilocapra americana (assembly GCA_007570785.1). Classification (NCBI taxonomy): domain Eukaryota; kingdom Metazoa; phylum Chordata; class Mammalia; order Artiodactyla; family Antilocapridae; genus Antilocapra; species Antilocapra americana. The sequence goes on along the minus strand of ML663483.1, from coordinate 4,136,502 downwards.
CACCTTTGCTTTCATATTGACAATATGTTAACTCAGATTAGTTAACCATGCTAGTTCTCATTATATAGTTCTAACTGCTGCTGCTTCTAAGTCACTTCAGTCATGTCCAACTCTGTGTGACCCCATAGACGGCAGCCCACCAGGCTCCCCTGTCCCTGGGATTCTCCAGGCAAGAACACTGGAGTGGGTTGCCATTTCCCTCTCCAATGCATGAAAGTGAAAAGTGAAAATGAAGTTGCTCAGTCGTGTCCGACTCTTCATGACCCTAAGGACTGCAGCCTACCAGGCTCCTCCATCCAAGGGATTTTCCAGGCAAGAGTACTGGAGTAGGGTGCTATCGCCTTCTCCAAGTTCTAATGGAGACATATATATTCTATCTGGGAAAATGTATTTTACCGTTGACAAAACATTTAATGTTATATGAACAGCACAGGGTTTTTTGGTGGAAACTATTTTCAAATCAATTCAGTTTAGTCACTCAGTCCTGTCTGACTCTTTGTGACCCCATGGACTTCAGCGCATCAGGCTTTCCTGTCCATCACCAACTCTCAAGGCTTTCTTAAATTCATGTCCATTAAGCCAGTGATGCAATCCAACCATCTCATCCTCTGACATCCCCTTCTCCTCCTGCCTTCAATCTTTCCCAGTATCAGGGTCTTTTCTAATGAGTCAATTCTTTGCATCAGGTGGCCAAAGTATTTGAGTTTCAGCTACAGCATCAGTCCTTCCAATGAATATTCAGTATTTATTTGCTTTAGTATTGACTAGTTTGATCCTGCTGTCCAAAGGATTCTTAAGAGTCTTCTCCAAAACCGCAGTTCAAAAGCATCAATCCTTTGGTACCCAGCCTTCTTTATGGTCCAACTCTCATATCCATACGTGACTACTGGAAAAACTATAGCTCTGATTAGATGGACCTTTGTTGGCAAAGTAATGTCTCTACTTTTTAATATGCTGTCTAGGTTTTCATCCAAGGAGCAAGTGTCTTTTAATTTCATGGGTGCAATCACCATCTGAAGTTATTTTGGACCCCAAGAAAATAATGTCTGTCACTGTGTCCATTGTTTCCCCATCCATTTGCCATAAAGTGATGAGACTAGCTGCCATGATCTTAGTTTTCTGAATGTTGAGTTTTAAGCCAGCTTTTTCACTCTCCTCTTTCACTTTCATCAAGAGGCTCTTTAGTTCCTCTTTGTTTTCTGCCATAAGGGTGGTGTCATCTGCATATCTGAGGTTATTGATATTTCTCCCAGCAATCATGATTCCAGCTTGCACCTCATCCAGCCCAAGATTTCTCATGATGTACTCTGCATATAAGTTAAATTAGTGGGGTGACAATATACAAAGTTGACGTATTCCTTTCCCAATTTGGAACCAGTCCTTTGTTCCCTGTCCAGTTCTAACTGTTCCTTCTTGACCTGCATACAGATTTCTCAGGAGACAGGTAAGGTGGTCTGGTATTCCCATCTCTCTAAGAATTTTCTACAGTTTGTTGTGATCCACACAGTCAAAGACTTTGGCATAGTGGTGAATCAAAAGTAGATTTTTTTTTCTGGAACTCTCTTGCTTTTTCTATGATCCAGCGGATGTTGGCAATTTGATATCTGGTTTCTCTGCCTTTTCTAAATCCAGCTTGAATTATACCATGATAATTATTATTGCTTTATTTACCTAATAGCTCTTATATCTGTTTCCTTTGCTTTGTCTTCTGCTTTTGTATACTTTGTGGAAAAAGCACTGTAGAGATTATTAGATGACATTTGAAAATAAAATCACTGTGAAACTTGCAGCAATGTACCAACTACAATAATAGGTAAATGTTTATTATTTCATTACCACAAAATTGTTTGCAGTGTGTTTGCAAAATATGCTTAGAAATTAACTTTACCCTGGAATTTGTATATAATCCCCATTTATAATGGGAATGAACTGACCTTCAATATATTATGGCTCTGTATAATTGACTTTAACATTTATAATAGACTAACCATCAAATAATCCCATTTGTATAGCCTAATTATATAAAAAGTGTGTATTCACTCATTTCCAAAATTTAATTTGCATTTATATTGATGAAATGTGCTACCTTCTCCTCTCCCTCAGATAGATGGTATCTACAGTATATTGAATAAGAATATAACTGGTGGAGAAATGAATAAAATGGCAGTATCACTTAAGGAAATGAATCAAATGATATGGTGTTGTATTGAATATACCCCCCCACACACATATACATATCAGCATTATACAGTTAGCAGAGCTAGATGGTGTCTCTGTTCAGATCTGTATGCTGACCACATATCTAAACAATGATATTAGTGATTACTCTATGGAGTGACAAATAGGTTAGAATACAACAAGTATTAGAAGAATACAGAAATATGGTAAAAGTTATCAGAGAGATGAAATAACACTTGATATGGTATGCTAAGTTACTACAGCCTTAGCAACAGCCTAGCATCTCTGCAGGATTAAGTATCCTATGTGAAACATAGAGTAATATATCAGTAAATATCCTTATGCTAAAATCTGCATTTTTTTCTGTACATAAGTTATCAGATGGCTAAATCTTAACCTAAAATAGATAATTACAAGAAATGAACAAAATGACCTACTGACACAACCAAGATAGCTTTTTAATTCTTTAATATGCAAGGATAAGTTGTGCCTTTTCTGGTACTTCAGACTTTACCAGAAAGCATAGATACTATCCACACATAACAGTAGTCAACTTTAAATTTAGTAACAAATAGTCCTTAAAATTTCAAGACAAAATATTCCTATTTTTATCTCCCACAATGTTTTGCTTGTAAATGTGCCAGTTAAATCATAGGATAAAAGCCATCATTATATTAACATAGTATATTTCATCAAGCATTGTAACACTATTCCATTATTAAGTATAGAAATGAGATTGGTAGAAGTGAGATTCATTTACTTTGAGATCCTTGCAAATGATACTATTAAAGTACATTCATATTACAAAATTTCTCATTGAACTTGGTGATTTCTGTACTTGTCTTCTCTGAACATTATTTTCCAATAGTAAAACAAAATAGAGACACATAATTTTTCTATCTGCTCTGATATCTGCCTAAATCAGTCCTTGTCTTTAGTAGGAATATCTAAAATTATCTACTTGAATAATTTCTTTAAAGGTATACTTTGTTCATTTTTCTGAAAACAATATTTGCATATATTTAAAAATAAAATTGTAAAGGCATAGAAAGGTGATGCGTCATATTATACTTCCCATCACTGCTCATATTATATATTATCCATCCCAGCTGCTTCCCTATTCATCTCTCATATTCTATGTTATTACAGAATCTTCATTTCTAAAATCATAATTAGTTGCATGGAAAGAATTGGAACATTAAAATATAATTTGAATAATGTGGTCAAACAACCAATTGGATCTCCCAGTAGAGTATACATATAACTGTGAAATGGACTCCACATTTCTTTAGCTCCATAACCAACTCCTTCCCTTCACATATACACATAGTAGGATATGCAAAAGTAACAGCTCCTTTTGATATACATGTCATGGAGGAAAATCACCTCTTCACTCTCGAAGGGAGAATGGAAACTGGTATATGTGAGAATGGTCTTGCTTGCTTATGCTAAGTTGATTCAGTCATGTCCAACTCTGTGAGACCCTATGGACTGTAGCCCGCTGGGCTCATCTGTCCTTGAGATTCTCCAGGCAATCATATTGGAATGGGTTGCCATGCCCTCCTCCAGGGGAATCTTCCTGACCCAAGAATTGAACCCACATCTATTCCATCTCCTTCAATGGCAGGCTTTTTTTCACATCTAGTGCCACCTGGGGTGGAGGTGGTTTTTCTGTTGGCTCAGATGGTAAAGAATCTGCCTGCAATGCAGGAGACCTGGATTTGATCCCTGAGTTGGGAAGATCCCCTGAAGGAGAGCATGGTGACCCACTCCAGTATTCTTGCCTGAAGGAGCCCCATGGACAGAGGAGCCTGGCATGCTACAGTCCATGGAGTCACAAACAGCTGGACAGGACTAAGGAACTAAGCACAGCACGGTGCCATGTGGGAAGCCCAAGAATGGTCTTAGGTTATGGTTAAAATATTTCATTGAAACTGATCATTTTTTTCTAGGCACACAAGATATAGGGATAAGATAGTGACTGAACTGAGAGGCATTACCAACTAATATTATAGAAAGTTTAAAAAAAAAAGCATGGAAGTTGTTTGAGAGTATTTCTATGGGAAATTAATTATCATAGTCTTACGGGTTTCTGATGCCTTCATAGATTCTAAGGGAGATTTAAAATCACCTGAACAACCCTTTATTGAGCATGTCTTGGTATATTCTCTCAAAACTCATTCAAATATCACCATCTCTAAAGTGACTTCCTCCATGAACCCCAACGCATAAATAAAATAACTTTAAATATCCCCACTGAGGAAGTCCTCAGGGCAATTGTTAAGCATGGTTTTACCATTCTCTTCCAAAGACTCAAGCCCATAAATATTTGAATCTGCACCATAGAACTCCCCTCCACACATTGCTCAGCTCATACATGTATATATCCTGATGTGACTTCACCTCCATAAGCTGTACTTAATAGATCCCTCCATCAAAATACAAATGCTCCATGGTATCATTTCCTGCCAAGTTCATTCTTTTACGTTCTCTTTGCTTACACAGAATGTCCAGGGTGAATTCAGTAAAAATGGTAGAGTAAAGACTTTCAAAAATTCAATTATTGATAAAAGCAATGAAAAATGCAAAGATTGTCAGGATTAACTTTTTCAGAACTCTTGAAATTATCCAGAGGCTTAAAGCAACAGAGAGAGAAAATAGGCTAAATCTTTTTTAATTAATTTATTTTAATTGGAGGATAATTGCTTTACAATATTGTGGTGGTTTTGCCATACATCCGCATGAATCAGCCATAGGTGTACATGTGTCCCCCCATCCTGAGCCCCCTCATACCCCCCACACACACTATCACTCTAGGTTGTTTCAGGGCACAAGCTTTGGGTGCCCTACTTCTTGCATCAAACTCACACTGGCCATCTATTTTGCATATGGTAATATACATGTTTCAGTGCTATTCTCTCAAATCATCCTACCCTTGCCTCTCCCACTGAGTTCAAAAGTGTGTTCTTATATCTGCATTTCCTTTGCTGTCCTTCATGCAGGTACCTCAGCACCAATTTAGAAAAATTCCATATATATGTGCTTATATATGATATTTGTCTTTCTCTTTCTGACTTACTTCTCTATGTATAATAGTCTCCAGGTTCATCCACCTCATGAGAACTGACTCAAATGCACTCCTTTTTTATGACTGAGTACTATTCAATTATATATATATATGTATCACAGCTTCTTTATCCATTCATCTGTCAATGAACATCTAGGTAGCTTACATGTTGTAGTTATTTAAATAGTGCCAAAATGAACATTGGGGTACATGGATCTTTTACAGTTTTGGTTTATTCAGGATATATACCTAGAAGTGGTATTGCTGGATCATATGGTGTTTTTATTCCTAGTGTTTAAAGGAAACTCCACACTATCTTCCATAGTTGCTGTATCAATTTGCAGCACAAGAGGGTTCCCTATGCTCCACACCCTCTCCAGCACTTGTTGTTTGTGGATCTTTTGGTGATTACCATTCTGACTGGTGTGAGGTGATATCTGATTGTAAATTTGACTTGCACTTCTATAATAATGAGCATCTCTTCTTGTGTTTATTATGTCTTCTTTGAGATTTCACTCAAGTACTGCATTTCAGACTCTTTTGTTGTCTATGATGGCCACTCCATTTCTTCTAATGGATTCTTGCCCACAATAGTTGATATAATGGTCATCTGAGGTGACCATTATAAACTAACATCAGGGCAATACAATGAACACCAGCCAATCTGCATACTCAGAAAGTCCTCCAATATATCTAGGAAGAGCTCTGGATCTGTTGTTGGTGCTATAAGATCAGCTAAGACTCAAATCTGGCCTTACTACAGCTTGTACGTGCTCCCAGAATCTGTCACTGTCCCCAATGTCTGCAGTCACAAGCTAACTACAGAGATTTAGTCCACTGCACCTGTGGCTTCAGGAACTTATTTCCTTCTTCTTCTTCAGTCACACAAGTCCTGGTGTTCTACTGTGATTTTGGTCCTGCCTCTGCTTGTAGGCTAGGGGCTTCCCTGGTGACTCAGATGGTAAAGAAAATACCTGCAATACAGGAGACCCACATTTTATCCCTGGGTCAGGAAGAACCCCTGAAGAATGGAATGGCTACCCACTCCAGTATTCATGCCTGGAGAATCCCATGGACAGAGATGAGCCTGGCAGGCTACAGTCCATGTGGTCGCAAAGAGTCAGACATGACTGACTGACTAACATTTTCATATTCACACTTTCTTCTGATAGACTGCCCTCTAGTATCTGTTCTCTTACAAGACATTAGGAGGCAAAGGCCAAGGCATACTAGGGCTCATTTGCTTAGTTGTGCTGGGAAGAGGGCATGGTATGGTAGCCACAATTGGGGTATATCAGGGAATTCCTGTGGTGGTAGAGACCACCTGTATGTTGCTAGTCTGAGACAGGTCATGTGCTCTCCTAGAGGAACTGGCCTTAAGTTGTGGGTCTCTAGCAAGAGCCAACCTGCTTAGTCTCCCACGGAGATGTGAGCAATAACCTGTGCCTGCACACAGCTTGATGGCAGCTGCCACCACTGTGATTGAGACTGCAATGGCAGTGTTTCATCCACTACCTCAGGCACCCTCCCTGTCTTTGTCAGTGGCTAGTCAGCCTGTGCTTTCCCCTCTGGGGTCATATACTGCGGTCCTGTCTAGATCTGCCTCTGGTGCTCCTGCCGGCTTTGGCAGGGACCAGACCATAGTCACAGTCTCTGAGTGTGTGGAGTTAGAGGGTCCTGGTGGCAATGATCTCTTGCCTCTATGGAAAGCTCAGGCTTTTGTATGAACTCCCTTAGCTGTGTTGTACTAGCCTCCTCAGAATATCTTCATGACAGTCAACCATGGTTCTTACCCTGGGGTCCAACACCCTAAGCCTGAGCCTCAGCACCCAGCACCCACCCACTATGGGAGACATGCAAGCCAATTCTAGTCTGGAAAGTGCTGTTCAGAAATGATCTCTGTGGTGAACTCTCTCCGTTTGCCTTCCAAGCACCTGTTGCTGAGTTCCCTTCTGAGGCTCTGAAACTCACCCTGTCCCCACCCATAAGGTAGTTACCGAGTTACGGAAAGCTTTCCTCCTTCACAACTCCCTTCCTGGGGCACAGATTCCAATCCCAAAATCTTTTGTCTCTTTTTAAATCTTTATCTTTTGCCCTACCTTATTCTGAGGAGATTGGCTTGCATGTTTGGAAGTCTGAGACCTTCTGCCACCATTTAGAATGTGCTCTGAAAGAGTTATTCCACATGCAGATAAATTTTTGATGTATTTTTGGAGAGTAACATGATCTTCCTGTATTATTCCTTTACCACCTCATTTCTTTTGATTCTTTTTCCTTTATTCTCCTCTTCAGCAGTTATTTCTACCATTCTATCTTCCAGCTCACTTATCCATTTTTCTGCCTCAGTTATTCTGCCATTGATTCCTTCTAGTATATTTTTCATTTTGTTCATCACTGTTTATTTGTTCTTTCTTCTTTGTCCTTGTTAAACATTTCTTATATCTTCTCAATCCATGCCTCCATTCTGTTTTCAAGAACTTGGATAATCTTTTGTGAAAATAATTTTATTTATTTAATTGGCTGTGGTGAGCATTAGTTGCTGCACAGGCTTTTTTCTAGTAGTGGTAAGCAGGGGCTACTGTAGTTGCAGTGCACAGGGTCTGCATTGCAGCAGCTCCTCCTGTTGTGGAGCACAGGCTCTAGAGTGTTCAGGTTCAATACTTATAGCATGTTGGCTCAGTAGTTTCAGATTCTGGGCTCTAGAGCACGGGCTCCATAGTTGTGGCACATGGTCTTAGTTGTCTCATGGCATGTTGGATCTTCCTGAACCAGGGAACAAGCCTGTGTCTCCTTCACTGGCAGGTGGCCAGTGAGCCAGCAGGGAAGTTCCTTGAATCATTTTCACTGTCATTACTGAATTATTTTTCAGGTAGATTGCCTATTTCATCTTCATTTATTTGTTCTTGTGTGTTTTTACCTTGCTCCTTTGTCTGTAATGTAATTCTCTGTCATGTCATTTTTGTCTTATTATATCATGGTCTCCTTTCCACAGGATGCAGGGTCATAGTTTCTCTTGCTTTTGTGTCTGCCACCTTGTGGGTGACGTTGGTCCTAGGGCTTGTGTAGGCTTCCTGGTCAGAGGGCCTAGTGCCTGTGCTATTGTGGGTAAAGCTAAGTCTTATCTCTCTAATGGGCAGGACTGTGTCATGGGGTATGCTATGGTATGTTTGTTAGCTAATTATGACTTTAGGCAGCCTGTCTGCTGATGTTTCGAGCTGTGTTCCTCTCTTACTAGTTGTTTGGCCTGAGAAGTCCAGCACTGGAGCCTGCAGGCAGTTTGGTTTAGCCAGGTCTGGGAGTTAAGACAGAGAACTCTAGGTGAGCTCATGCAGATTAATATTGCCTGTAGGTGAGAAGTTTTTGGTGTTCCAGCATCCTAGATTCAGTTTTCCCACCCCAGTGTCACAGGCCCAAGTCCTGTTGTTATTCAGCTGCTGAGTCTTGTCTGCCTCTTTGCAACCCCATGGACTGCACTGTGCCAGGCTTCCCTGTCCTTCACCATCTCCCCGAGTTTGCTCAAACTTGTGTCCATTGTTCTGTGATGTCATCCAACCATCTCACTCTCTGTCATCCCGTCCTCCTCCTGCATTTAATCTTTCCCATAATCAGGGTATTTTCTTATCAGTCGGCTCTTCACATCAGGTGGCCAATGTACTGGAGCTTCAGCCTCAGCATCAGTCTCTCCAATGAATATTCAGGATTGATTTCCTTTAGGATTCACTGATTTGATCTCCTTGTAGTCCAAGGGACTCTCAAGAGTCTTCTCCAACACCATAGTTAAAAAGCATCAACCAAGTCCCCACAAGCAGTATGCTGCTACTGCTACTGCTAAGTCGCTTCAGTCATGTCCGACTCTGTATGACCTCATAGACGGCAACCCACCAGGCTCCCCTGTCCCTGGGATTCTCCAGGCATGAACAATGGAGTGGGTTACCATTTCCTTCTCCAATGCATGAAAGTGAAAAGTGAAAGTGAAGTCGCTCAGTCGTGTCCAACTCTTAGCGACCCCATTGACCACAGCCTACTAGGCTCCTCCATCCATGGGATTTTCCAGGCAGGAGTATTGGAGTAGGGTGCCATTGCCTTCTCCCACAAGCAGTATAGCATGGACAAAAAGAAAGAAGGAAAAGAAAAAAGTAGACAGAATCTAAGACAAATAACAAATCAAACCAATAATAGTAATAACAACATCAAAAAAGAAAATGAAAAAGGAAACAAACAAAATCCAAGATGAAAAACAAAACAAACTCAACAAAAACACACATCAAAAAATATAAAGAAAACAAAACAAAAAGCCACAGAACAGTGAAAACTTAAAAACAGAAAAATAAGAAATACATTAAAATTAAGAGAAAAGAAGATAAATAAAAATAAAGTAATAAAAAGCAGGAAACAAAACAAACATAGTGTGTGTGTGTGTGTGTGTGTGTGTGTGTATTCCTCCTGCCCCCATGGCATCCACTCTCAGGGTCCTTGCTTTCACAGTGATCCACAACAAAGCTCTATCTCTCCAGGTGACCCTTCAATGCCTCTAGTTTGGCCCCTGGACCTGCTGTGGACACTATGACTCAGACTCTTAACTGGCCCAACTCCATGTGTACTTACCCCCAAAGTCCACAGTTACTGAAGCTAGTCTAGTGTCAGTTATGGAAGCGCTCATTGTCCATCCAGATATTCCCACAGTTGCAGGGTTTACCAAGCTGATCACAGGGATTTAATCTGAGGTTTCTTTCTCTTGCATGGAGAGATTTCCATTCCTCTTCCTTAGTCACACAGTCCTTCGGACCTAGCTTTAGTTTCTGTTCCAATTCTATGTGTGGGCCACCTCCAGGCATCTGTTCTTTGCCTAGGTGAGAGGAGACAAAGCAGCAACTGATAAGGGCACAGTTGCTCACTCATTCTGGGGAGGGATAAGGTGGCTACAACTGGGGCAAGTATACTTGCTCTGATGGGATTCCATTCTGGTGTATTTGGTGACAGGAAGTTGCAACAGACTGAAGCAAGCTTGCTTTGGTTAGAGTTCCTCCCATTGCCCATGGAAGCAGGGTCTGTTGTGTGAAGAGAGTGTCCATGATGGCAGCATCATTCCTTGTTTGCCACTCAAAAATGGTGACAGTTTCCAAGGCACTTAAATCCAGGAGCATTCTTTGCCATGGATCCCGACTCCCACTCCTTCACATTGTGTCTATGCGGCTGAGATCCTCCTTCCTGTCCCTTCAGGTTGTCACTATGGACCCAACAGTGGTCCTCTCCCAAGGCCCTCTCACCCAAAGCTATGCTCTAGCACTTATTTCCTTCCTGCAGATGCAGATTCTTGTCTCAGGCTGGGACATCCATGGCTGATTCCTGAGAAGTTTTGGACAGGGGTAAGGTTCAGGACCCTGGAGCCTGCACAACTGGAGGAGGCCTTGGCTTGAGGTATAGGCAAGCCTGCTAAGACGAGTTTCCCTCAAGGGCAGACAGTTGAGGTGGGGGAGGGGATTACAATGACAGCCACATGCATTGCACACCACTTCCCAACGTCACTTTGCTGCTATGGTGGCCTGGGCTTTTTCTATACTTTTCCAGTTGTGGAGTTCCTTAATCCCATCTCTTTGGGCTGTCTCTTCACATCCAATAGTTATACCCTCCTGGGTTCACTCTCCAAAACCCAGCACCCAGTCCCCATCTGCAACAAGAGACACATGATGCAGGCTGGTGTGTGCAGGACTGTGCACAGATCTTACTCTGTCCTGCTTTCCACAGACCAGCTGCTGCATTCCCCTTCATATCTGATCCCCTGAAGCTCTTTCTCTGTCCCAGGTGATTTTCTCACCATGGGGGGTTTCTTTGAGTGTGTAAACCTCTTCTCACCCTCAGCACCCCAGCAGAGGTGCTGGTCCCTTTCTGTTTTGTCTTTTCTTTTCTAGAGCTAATCAACAAATATAATAAAGTTGCAGGATATAAAATTAATACACAGAAATCCCTTGCATTCCTACATGCTAACAATGAAAAAAAAAACAGAAAGAGAAATTAAGGTAACAATTCCATTCACCACTACAACAAAAAGAATAACATACATAGGAATAAATTTACCTAAAGAAACAGAAGATCTATATATAGAAAACTATAAAACAGTGATGAAAGAAATAAAGAATGACACAAATGAATGGCAAAATATACCATGTTCATGTATTGGAAAAATAAATATAGTGAAAAAGTAAACTAATCAAAGCATTCTATAGATTCAATGAAATCCATATCAAGCTGCCAACAGTATTTTGCATAGAACTAAAAAGAATACTTCACAGTTTGTACAGAAACACAGAAAATTTCCAAGAGTCAAAGCAGTCTTGAAAAAGAAGAATGGAACTGGAGGAATCAACCTGTCTGATTTCATATTATGTGACAAAGCTATAGTCATCAAGACAGTATGGTAGTGGCACAAAGACAGAAATATAGATCAATGGAACAAAATAGAAAGCCCAGAGGTAAATCTATGCACCTATGGACACCTTATTTTTGACAAAGGAGGCAAGATATACAATGGAGAATAGACAGTCTCTTTAACAAGTGATGCCTTGAAAACTGGTCAACCACGTATAAAAGAATGAATCTATAACACTTTTTAATACTATACACAAAAATAAGCCCAAAATGGATTAAAGATATAAATGTAAGACCAGAAACTATAAACTCTCAGAGGAAAACATAGAACACTCTCTGACATAAATCACAGCAAGATTCTCTATGATCCACCTCCCAGAGTAATGGAAATAAAAGCAAATGGAACCTAATTAAGCTTAAAAGCTTTTGCAAAATAAAGGAAACTATAAGCAAGGTGAAAAGGCAGCATTTAGAATGGGAAGAAAATCATAGCCAATGAAACAACTGACAAAGAATTAGTTTCAAAAATATACAAACAAAAGGGCCAGTGGCACAATGGATAATGCGTCTGACTACGGATCAGAAAAATATACAAGCAGCTCATTGCAGCTCAATACCAGAAAAATAAATGACCCAATCAAAAAGTGTGCCAAAGAACTAAATAGATATTTCTCCAAGGAAGACATACAGATGGCTGACAAATACATGAAAAAATGCTCAACATAATTCCATGTCAGAGTAATGCAAATAAAATCCTCAATGAGGTACCATCTCATGTGAGTCAGAATGGCTCTCACAAAGTCTATAAACAATGAATGCTGGAGAAGGTGTGGAGAAAAGGGAGCCCTATTACATTGTTGGCAAGAGTGCAAACTAGTACATCCACTATGGAGAACAGTGTGGAAGTTCCTTAAAAAACTTGAAATAGAACCGCCATATGACCCAGCAATCCCACTGCTGGGCATACACACTGAGGAAACCAGAATTGAAAGAGACACATGTTCCCCAATGTTCATTGCAGCACTGTTTGCAATAGCTACGACATGGAAGCCACCTAGATGTCCATCAGCAGATGAATGAATAAGGAAGTTGGGATGTATATATACAATGGAATATTACTCAGCTATAAAAAGGAATGTATTTGAGTCAGTTCTAATGAGGTGGATGAACCTGGAATCTGTTATACAGAGTGAAGTAAGCCAGAAAGAGAAACACCAATACAGTATATTAATGCATATATATGGAATTTAGAAAGACTGTTACAACGATCCTATATGCAAGGCACATAAACAGACACAAATGTAAAGAAACGACTTTTGGAGTCTGTGGGAGAAGGCAAAGGTGGGATGATTTGAGAGAACAGCATTGAAACATGTCTATTACCATATGTAAACCAGATGGCCAGTGCAAGTTTGATACATGAAGCAGGGCACTCAAAGCTTGTGCTCTGGGACAACCCAGAGGGATGGGGTGGGGAAGGATGGGGTATGGGGTTTCAGGATATGTAGACACATGTACACCCATGGCTGATTCATGTCTATATGGCAAAAACCACCACAGTATTGTAAAGTAATTAGCTTCCAATTAAAATAAATAAATTTTTCAAAAAATCCACTTAACTGAAAAAAATACTGAAATATTAAAAGAAAAAAGATTCAACATCATTATGGACTAAGACATTTAAACAATGTATTATGCCTACATATCTATCAGAATCATTAAAATTCAAAACATCAAAAACACCCAATGTTGATCAGGGTACAGAGCAATAAGAACTCTGCATTCATTTCTTGTGAGACTGCAAAATGGTACAGGCACTTTGAAAGAATTTGTTCCTTACAAAATATATGACAGAGTTTAACATAGCCTTGCCATACATTCATGAAGTCACACTCCTAATCATTTAACCAAATGAACGAAAAACTTATATCCACACATAAACTCATACACAAATGTTTGTAGAAACATTTTTTGTAGAAACATAATTTCTAAAAATTAGAAGCAACTAAGAGTTTTTCAGTTGATGAATGTATAAGCACACTATGGTGCATCCACAAAATAGACCACTGGACATTAAAAATAAATAAATAAATAATTGAACTATCAAGCCATGAAACACATGAGGGAAACTTAAATGGATATTCTTAAGTGAAAGGAGCCAGTCTGAAAAGACTACATATTGTTTGATTACAATTGCACAACATTGTGCAAAGGGAAAACTATAGGTAGTTCAAATATAGTGGTTGTTAGGGATTGGAAGAAGAAAGAATAAATAGGTAAAGGGTGGATAAATTAGACCACAGGAATTTTAGGGCAGTTAGACTACTCTATATAACACTGCTATGGTGAATACATGTTGTTAAATATTTGTTAAAAACTGTAGAATTGTGTAACATTAAGACAGAGACTTCATGTATATTATGGACTTTAGTTAATAATTATTTAATGATATTGTTTCACTATTGTGGTAACAAATAAATCACTCTAATTCAAGACAATAGTAATGGGGAAATTGAGTGGAGGGGAAAAGAGGTAGGTGGGTACTCTGTACTATTTGCTCAAATTTCTCCAAAATTAAAACTTCTTTAAAATTTAGTTATTCTTATTTAAAATTAAATTTCCATTTTAAAAAGAAATTCATATCATTTTACTGGCAAAACAGAAATATTTCTCTAAAAGTCTAACAGAAAAACATAGCTGAGTATTAAGAAAGTTATCCTTGGAGAAGGAAATGACAACCCACTCCGGTATTCTTGCCTGAAGAATCCCATGACCAGAGGAGCCTGGCAGGATATAGACTATAGGCTTGCATAGAGTCAGACATAACTGAAGTGACTTAGCCTGCACACAAGAAAGTTATAACAAAAAATAAACAAACCAATGTACATTTAAACAAAATAAACAAACAAATATACATTTACAACAATCATACACAAACAGAAGAATACAGATATGGATAAGCATTATCTTCTTTAAATGATAATGTTATATATGTGGTAATATTTTTAAAGCACATTTTGTAGTAGTTGGTTAAATATTAAGAATAGTGGGATCAGTAAGAAATTGGTAGCTTGTGTAAACTTTATGAATATAACAAAATTAATAAGAAATATGTTCAAAATTCTATTAAAGTTTATAATAATATGAGAAAATACTGTAAAACAAAAGTTCTTATGTATGTGTGATTTTTAAACTTGTAATTAAATATAGTTATGTTTTCATGCTATGTATGGTCAAACAAAATGTATATAAACCATACACCTTTGTAAAATGCTTATTATGTTACATCATATGGCCAAGGCACAAAGTTTGCATCACACTGACATTGCTAAGCAAATTTAACAATTTTGTTTCCTTCTCAGAGAACATGATTGTTCTTGCTTTTGTCATATTTCTGGGACCTGTAGCATCTTCTTTACCTGATAAATAATATTTTCATTTAAATCATCTATACCAATTAAAAGAAAATATAGGATTTACCAATAACTTATTTTCACTGATGAATATGCTTTTTTATAAGATTAATTTAAGTGACATGTATAAATAATATTGTTAATAAGATTTACAAATGTAATGCTATTATTATCTATTTTAATACATACTCAATATTTAGGGAGATAAATACTGATCATGTAAAATCAATAAATAACTTATGTTTATAAGTAAGCCTTTGGCATTTTTTTTGAAAATTCAGAAAGTCACATTCTAATTTTTATATAAAATTTTTGTAGCTATATTACAATCTGAAGAAATTAATAAAAGTTTGTGGGTTAAAAATTGAAATAAAAAAATTGACAAGGAATCAGCGGCTTTTTCTATCATATAATAAATACATATTTTCAACCAATTTTGATGTTTCTTATAGGTTCAGATTGGAGAAGTTAAAAAAAAAATTTTTGGCCATGTCACATGCTATGTGGGATCTTCGTTCCCCTCCAGTTATCAAGCCCATACCCCTACTTTGTAAGCACAGAATTTAACCACATGACTGCCAAGGAAATCTCTAAAAATTTACTTTGTATATTTCTTACTTGAATACTCTTTAATTGAAAACCAAAAAGTTATATTGCATAGATACCTTGATTAACTTTGAATCAAGTTTCTCCCTCATTAAAATTGATACTTTAAAATAAACATTTGGTTGAGAAAACTTGTTTCATATAAATTTTGGTATGAACATATTGTAAGTTATGTATTATTTCTACCTCTTGAAATTTCAAGTTGAAATTAATGAAAAGGAATTTTTAAAAAATTGAATGCAGCTTGTTAATGTTTCTGTGATAGTTGAGAAAAGCAGTCGTTTACTTGTAAAATTTTTGAAGATATGATGCTTCACCCAGTGTCTTCCATTTTTCAGAGATGAATACACATGGGAAACCTATCTGAAATAATTAGCAGATAGTTGATGATAAAGGTCATTTGTCTTATTTGCAAGGAGATCCAACCAGTCCACCCTAAAGGAGATTAGTCCTGGGTGTTCATTGGAAGGACTGATGTTGAAGCTGAAACTTCAGTACTTTGGCCACCTGATGCGAAGAGATGACTCATTTGAGAAGACCCTGATGCTGGGTAAGATTGAGGGCAGGAGGAGAAGGGGACAACAGAGGATGAGATGGTTGGATGGCATCATCAATTCAATGGACATGAGTTTGGGTGAGCTCCGGGTGTTGGTGTTGGACAGGGAGGCCTGGCGTGCTGCAGCTCATGGAGTCGCAAAGAGTCGGACATGACTGAGGTCTCAACTGAACTGAACTGTCTTATTTCGGAACAAAAAATTACCATCCCTGTTTGTCTATTAGTTGGTGGAATATTTTGTTTTATAAATGTTTCTGTTTATGCTGAAAATCAGTAACTCTCATAATGGAATGCCCTGGTTGAACCTGGTATACACATATTTCAACACCTAGTGCTATGGATGCACTTTAAACTGATATGCTGTCACTTCAAATTACTTTGCATTGGCATCTGTAGTTATTAGAATTACAAGTTAATTTGGATGACTTCCAGAACAAATAAACAAATGCAAAACTTTCTGAAAGAAAAGTAAAGGGAGGCAAGAATATACAGTGGAGAAAAGATAGCCTTTTTCACTAAGTTTGGGCTTCCCTGGTGGCTTAGACAGTAAACCATCTGCCTGCAATGCAGGAGACCTGGGTTTGATCCCTGGTGAGAAAGATCCCCTGGAGAAGGAAATGGCAACCCACTGAAGTATTCTTGCCTGGAAAATTCCATGGACAGATGAGTCCATGGGGTTGCAGAGAGTGGGACACGACTGAGCGACTTCGCTTTCACTTTCTTTCACTTCACTAAGTGGTGTTTGAAAAACTGGACAGCTACATGTATAAGAATGACATTCTAATACATTGTAACTCCATGCAGAAAACTAGACTCAAATGGATTGAAAACCTAAATGTAGGGGGGTGGTCCCAAGAGGCAGAGGAATATTATGGGCAGAACACTTGCTCACCCACAAATACATCAAAAGATCACCTGCATGTGGAACAACTTTCACAAAATAACTCCTAAGCAGAGGACTACAGATAACCAGAACGGCAAACCAATCTGTTCAAAATGAGATCAGACAAAAGATAAAGGTGACAAAAGAGACAAAGGATTTAGGAAGGGAGACCCATCCTGGGGAGGGAGTCATGAAGGAGAAGTTTCCACACAATAGGAAACCCTCTCAAGGGCAGAGTCTGTGGGGAGCTTTGGAGTCTCAGAGAGCAGAATGAGCAAAAAAAAAATCACCACAGAATTCACACCAAACAGCAGTTACCAGCCAAGAAGCAGCTCACAGGCTCACATCAGCCCACAGTGAGTGGGGAATGGGCACAGAGATGTGGGCTGCATTGTTGGTCCTTAGGATAAAGATTGAGGTTGAATGTCTTGAGGACACTCTGAGGGGGCTAATGTGACATAGGAACCCAAACCAAGGGAACACCAAAGGGAGAGAGAGAGAGAAAAAAAAAAAGAAAGGACCTTTACCCCAGGAAAGCTCTAACACTACACTGTGACCCCTGGCATGCTCACAGAAGAAAGGATCATACCTTAGAGAATACCAAAGGAGAGAAAACTGTATGCCCATTATGGCCCTCCCTGAGATAGACAGGCAGGTGTGCTACAGCCAGAGGTGGAAGGCAAGGGGTCACTGCTATCTCAACCACATCTCCCATCAAACTGTGAGCACGTTGCCTGTAGCCTACTATGTCGTCCTGGGATCCTGGACAGTTTATATATTCCAGGAGTGTCACAGCCTGAGACCAACTCCCCTAAGGAGATGCATGGCCCACCTGGGACTGTGCCTTCATGGCACACCCAGGAACCCAAGCAGCTTGGATCTGGCAGGTGCACCCAGATGCATGGTCCACCTGAGACTCTGCATGTGTGACACACCCAAGAGCCTGAGAGGCTTGGATCTTGGAAGGGCATGAGACTCATGGCCCACCTGGAACTGTGCACTCTCCATGCACCCAGGAACCTGAGCAACTTGGATCTGGGAAGTTCATGAGACCCACACTTGTTGCACACAAAAGCCTGAGCAGCTTGGACCTGGGAAGTGCACAAGACACACAGCTCACCTGAGTCTGTGTTCTCACAGAGCACCTGGGAGCCTGAGTGGCTGGGACCTGAAAGTGAACCCCACCTTGGGCTGTGGCAACCCCAGTGTGGTCCACCCACTGAGAGTGCTTCCCACACATGTTAGAGGTATTTGTTTGTTTGCAATGTGCATCCCTCTCAACAGCACAACTGAGCAAGTGAGCCCAAATAAGTGGTCCCTTCACTCCCTCACGTCAGGGTGCAGATTAGCCACTGAAGAGACTTGCAAGCAGAGGAGACCAACATAACCTAAAGAAGGGGAAACTGCCCCAGAAGTGGAAGGTGCAACAGATTAAAATCCTTCAGTTAAGCTGAGACCGTGCATTTGAGGGGCAACTGTAGACTTTGAGAACAAGTACAAGCTGGAACAAGGGATTATCTGACACTGAATTGACACCAATATATATCTATATATTTTTTAAATTTGTGTTTGATTTTTATACAGTACTTTTGAGAGTCTAATCTCTATTCTAGGTTTTAAGTTTTTATTTTGGTATTAATTTTATACCTTTAAGAGTCTAATTTTTAGTTTTGTCTTCTGTGCTGTATGGATGGTGATGTCTTGACACTACTGTAAGAGGGGGACCGAAACCAAGAGGCAGAAGACTCAACTCCAGAAGTTTGGACCATCATAGGACTCCTGACCTAGGGAACATTAATAGTTAAAAGCCCATCCCAAAATCTCCATATCTACACTGAGACCAAGCTGCACCCAAGCGGCAGAAAGCTCTAGTGCAAGACACCTCATGCTTTTCCTCCAGCAAAACAGGAACACAATCCTAAACATTAAAAGACAGGCTTCCCAAAGCCATAAAAAACCCATAGACACCCCCAAAACTTACTACTGGACACTGCATTGCCCTCCAGAGAGACAAGAGTCAGCTCCATCTATGAGAACATGGACACAAGTCCCCCCAACCAAGAAAACCTCACAAGCCACTCATCTTACCCCACCCACAGGGAGCAGACTTCACAATTAAGAGAAACTATGACTCTGAAGCCTGCAGAATGGAGACACCAAACACAACAAACTAAACAAAATGAAAAGGCAGAGAAATATTCAGCAGGTGAAGAAGAATGACAAATGCCCACCAAACCAACAAAAGAGGAGGAGGCAGAGAGACTGCCTGAAAAAGAATTCAGCATAATGATAGTAAAGATGATCCAAAATCTTGAAAACAAAATGGAGTTACAGATAAATGGACTAGAGACACAGACTGAAAAGATGCAAGAAATATTTAACAAGGACCTAGAAGAAATAAAGAATAGTTTATCAGTAATGAATAATGCAATAGTTGACGTCATTCAGTCACCTAGTCATGTCTGACTCTGTGACCCCATGGATTGCAACACACCAGGCCTCCCTGTCCCTCACCATCTCCCAGAGTTTGCCCAAGTTCTGAGATTAAAAACACTCTGGAGGACAACAACAATAGAGAAACAGAGGCAGAAGAAAGGATAAGTGAGCTGGAGGATAGAATGGTGGCAATAAATGAAGCAAAACTGAAAAAACAAAAAAGAATAAAAAGAAATTAGGACAGCCTCAGAGACATTTGGGAGAATGATAAAAGTCCCAACATTTGAATCAAAGGTGTCCCAGAATAAGGAGACAAAAGGAAATTGCATAAGAAAATATTTGAGGAGATAATAGTCACAAACTTCCTAAATTGGGAAGGAAATAGCCACCCAAGTCCAAGAAGCCTGGAGAGTCCTATACAGGATAAACCCAAGGCAAAACACACAAAGACACATATTAATCAAACTAACAAAAATTAAACACAAAGAGCGTATATTAAAAGCAGCAAGGGAAAAGCAACAAGTAACATACAAGGGGATACTCATAAGGATAACAGTTGATCTTTCAACAGAAACTCTGAAAGCCAGAAGAGAATGGCAGGATATATTTAAAATGATGAATGGGAAAAACCTACAACCAAGATTACTCTTAATGCTAAAGGATCTTTTCATACCACAAATCAGAAACACAGTTAAGAAACAGATCTAGTGTCTTCTGTTTTAACAATTATGAGCAGATCTTGCCTCTGGCAGGGCAGTGACAACCACAGAGCAAAGCAGACTTCCTCCTCAATATCGTGGACAAGTTCTTGTCACCACAACACCAGTCAAATTTCATATCAAGGGGAAAATGGTTAGCATACACTGAAAAAAGAGGTGGCAGTCATCCGTACTAAAAACAGATCTTACAGTAAAAACAACAATAACAACAACCTACATGGACTGGGATTGAGCACAATGCAGCAAAACCATGGGAACCTGGGTTAGACCTACCTAGGGGGCTTGGAGGTTTGCTTCAGGAAGCAAAAGTTGAATGGATCTCACTGTAGGGGCAAGGGGACTGGTAGCAGAGATCCCAGGGTATGCAAACTGGCATGAGCTCTTCTGAATATTCCCATTTTGGCACAAAAACTCATCTCTATCCAACAGTCCACAAGCTCCAATGCTAGAATGCCTTCTCTGAAAGTTATCAGCTGATTTTTCACCAGAAGATTTCCTTTTCAGCAGAAGGGAATGACATGATGTATTCAAAGTGATGAAGGGAAAAACCCACAATTATGAATACTCCATCCAGCAAGGCTTTCAATCAGATTTGATGGAGAAATCAAAAGCTTTACAGACAAGGAAAAGGTAAGGGAATTGAGCACCAATAAAACAGCTTTAGGCTTCCCTGGTGGCTGAGACATAAAGCATCTATCTGCAATGCAGGAGACCTGGGTTCTATCCCTGGGTTGAGAAAATCCCCTGGAGAAGGAAATGGCAACCCACTCCAGTACTTTTGCCTGGAAAATCCCATGGACTTAGAGCCTGGTAGGCAACAGTCCATAGGGTCACGAAGAGTCAGACATGACTTAGCAACTTCTCTTTCTGGAGATAAAGAAAGATATTCCTCCTTCCTCCTAAAGCAGCTTTACAACAAATGCAAAAGGAACTTCTCTAGGCAGAGAAGAAAGAGTCCACAAGTAGAAATAAGAAAAACAAAAAATGGGAAAGCTTCCTGGTAAAGGCAAATATACAATAGAAGCAGGAAATCATCCATACAAAAATATATCAAAATCAGCAACTATGGGGACTTCCCTTGTGGTCTAGTGGGTAGGAATCAACCTCTAATGCAGCGATTATAGGTTTGATCCCTGTTCAAGAAACTAGGAACCCACATGCTGTGGGATGACTAAGTCCACACACTGCAACTACCAAGCTCATGTGCTACAACTAGAGACCACACATTGCAACTACTGAGCCCATGTGTCCTGGAGCCCATGAGCCACAGTTAGAGAGAAGCACTTGCACTGCAATGAAGAACCCATGTACCACAACAAAAGATCCTACAGACTACAACAAAGAACCCATATATTACAACTAAGACCTGATGCAGCCAAAAATAAATACATAAATATTTTTTAAAGAGGATGAAAAGGAAAATCTATAAAAATATCAACAACTAGGAGAAGAGGTGAGTACAATGGCAGGGAGTGGAAATTACATTTGAAATTAAGAGATCAGCTTAAGTGCAGCTCGCATTTATATCAACATAAATATATACCAATATTTGTCAAAGCCTCATGGGAAATGCAAACCAAAAAACTACAATAGATATACACAAAAAAGAAAAAGTAACCCAAATACAACATTAAATGTGGTTATGAAACCAAAATACAAGAGAACCAAAGAGTAAGGGAAGAAAAAAGACCGATAAAAGCAAACAAAACTATAAAGAAAATAGCAATAAAAACGTACATATTAATAATTATAATATAATTAATTGTATTAATAATTACTTAAATGTAGCTGGATTAAAATTTCCAACCAAAAGACATAGACTGGGTGTATGGATACAAAAACAAGATCCATATATATGATCTCTATAAGAGACCCATTTTATTTTTAAAAACATTTTATTATTTTGCATTGGGGTATACCTGATTGATAAACAATGTTGTGATAATTGCATGTAAACAATGAAAAGACTCAGCCATACATATCCATTTGTCCATTCTCTTGCAAACTCTCTTTCCACCCAGGCTACCACATAACATTGAACAGAATTCCATGAGCTATACAGTAGTTAGATCCTTGTTGGTTATCCATTTTAAATATAGCAGTGTGTACATGTCCACCCAAAACTCCCTAATTATCCCTTTCCCATATCATTCACATGGCAACCATGAGCTCATTCTCTGTGAACCTGTTGTTATATTGTAAGTTCATCTGTATCATTTCTTTTTAGATTCCACATATAAGGGATATCATATCATATTCCTCCTTCTCAGTCTGACTTCACTCAAGATGATACTCTGTGTGTGTGTGTGTGTGTGTGTGTGTGTGTGTGTGTGTGTGTGTGTG
>ML663483.1:4081253-4113925 GCA_007570785.1 Antilocapra americana | reverse complement strand
GTGTGTGTGTGTGTGTGTGTGTGTGTGTGTGTGTGTGTGTGTGTGTGCATGCTAAGTCACTTCAGTCATGTCCAACTCTTTGTGACATTATGGACCATAGCCTGCCAGGCTCCTCTTTCCAGTGGATTTTCCAGGCAAAAATACTGGAGCGAGTTGCCATGCCCTCCTTCAGGGGATCTTCTGACCCAGGAATTGAACCTGAATCTCTTGTCTCCTGCATTTGCAGGAGGATTTTTTTATTTTTACTACTAGGGCACCTGAGAAGTACTTGACACTACCTAGGTCCATCAACGTTGCAGCAAGTGGCAATATTTCATTCTTTTTAAAAGCTGAGTAGTATTCCATTGTTTATATGTACCACATCTTCTTTATCCAATTCCTCTGCTTACAGACATTTAAATTGCTTCCATGTCTTGGCTATTGTGAACAGTGGTACAATGAAAATTGGGGTGCATTTATCCTTTTGGATCATGTTTTTCTCTGGATATATACTCAAGAGTGAGATTGCAGAGTCATATGATATCTCTACTTCAGTCTTTTTAAGGAACCTTCATACTGTTCTTTATAGTAGCTGTACCAGTTTGCATTCCCAGCAACAGTGTAGAAGGGTTCCCTTATCACCAGCATTTATTATCTTCGGATTTTTCGATGATAGCCATTCTGGCTGGTGTGAGGTGATAACTCATTGTAGTTTTGACTTCAGTTCAGTCAGTTCAGTTGCTCAGCTATGTCTGAATCTTTGTGATCCCAGGGACTGCAGCACGTTGGGCTTCCCTGTCCAGCAGCAACTCCAAGAGATTGCTCAAACTCAGGACCATCAAGTCACTGATGTTGATTTTTTATTTACATTTCTCTAATGATTAGAGAACCATGAACTTCCAGATTTTCAAGCTGGTTTTAGAAAAGGCAGAGGAACCAGTGATCAAATTGCCAACATCCGCTGGATCATCGAAAAAGCAAGGGAGTTCCAGAAAAGCATCTATTTCTGCTTTATTAATTATGTCAAAGTCTTTGACTGTGTGGATCACAATAAACTGTGGAAAAATCTTAAAGAGATGGGAATACCAAAACACCTGACCCCCTTGAGAAACCTGTACGCAGGTTAGGAAGCAACAGTTAGAACTGGACATGGAACAACAGACTGGTCCAAATAGGAAAAGGAGTATGTCAAGGCTGTATATTGTCACTTTGCTTATTTAACTTGTATGCTTAGTACATCATGAGAAATGCTGGTCTGGAAGAAGAACTAGATTGCCAGGGAAAATATCAGTAACCTCAGATATGCACATGACACCACCCTTATGGCAGAAAGTGAAGAAGAACTAAAGAACCTCTGGATGAAAGTGAAAGAGGAGAGTGAAAAAGTTGGTTTAAAGCTCAACATTCAGAAAACTAAGATCATGGTATCTGGTCCCATCACTTCATGGCAAATAGATGGGGAAACAGTGGAAGCAGTGAGATACTTTATTTTGGGGGGGCTCCAAAATCACTGCAGATGGTGATTGCAGCCATGAAATTAAAAGATGCTTAACCTAGGAAGGAAAGTTATGACCAACCTAGACAGCATATTGAAAACCAGAGACATTACTTTGCCAGCAAAGGTCCATCTAGTCAAGGCTATGATTTTTCCAATAGTCATGCATGGATATGAGAGTTGGACTATAATAAAACCTGAGAGATGAAGAATTGATGCTTTTCAATTGTGGTGTTGGAGAAGTCTCTTGAGAGTCCCTTGGACTGCAAGGAGATCTAACCTAAAGGAGATCCATCCTAACAGAATCCATTCTAAAGAAGATCAGTCCTGGGTGTTCATTGGAAAGTCTGATGTTGAAGCTGAAACTCCAATACTTTGGCCACCTGATACGAAGAGCTGACTCATTGAAAAAGATCCTGATGCTGGGAAAGTTTGAGAGAAGGAGGACAAGGGGACGACAAAGGATGAGATGGTTGGATGGCATCACCGACTCAATGGACATGAATTTGTGTAGGCTCCGGGAGTTGGTGTTGGACAGGGAGTTCTGGCATGCTGTAGCTCATGGGGTTGCAAAGAGTTGGACATGACTGAGTGATTGAACTGAATAATTAGCAATATTGAACATCTTTTCATATGCCTATTCATCATCTGTATGTCTTTGTAGAAATGTGTATTTAGGTCTTCTGCCCATTTTTTGATTGGGTTTTTGTTTTGCTGCTGTTAAGCTTTATGCACTATTTGTAAATTTTTGAGACTAATCCCTTACAGTTACAATATTTGAAAATATTTTCTCTCAGTCTGTGGGTTGCCTTTTTCTTTGTATATCATTTCCTTCCAAAAACTGTGCAAAAGCTTTTGAGTTTAAGTAAGTCTCATTTGCTTATTTTTGTTTTTATTTCTATTACTCTTGGAAATGGATTGAAAAAGATATTGATGCAATTTTTGTCATAGGGTGTTCTGCCTATGTTTTCCTCTAGGAGCTTAATTGTGTTTGGTCTCATATTTAGGTCTTTAATCCATTGTGTTTTAAAAATGAAATTATATCATTCTTCATCTCCATAGATAAAACACCTTCATTTTTTACATGTAGCTGTCGAGTTTTCCCATCACTATTTGTTGAAAAGACTATATTTCCAACATTGTGTACTTTTTCCTCCTTTGTCATGGATTAATTGACCATAGGTGGATGGGCTTATTTCTGGGTTTTCTATCCTTTTCCAGTAACCTGTATTTCTATTTTGGTGCCAGTACCATACTGTTTTAATGACTATAGCTTTGCAGTATATTCTGAAGTCAAGGATCCTGATAACACCAGCTCCATATTTTCTCTAGAGTGCCTTGGATATTCAGGGTCTTTTGTGTCTCCATATAAATTTTGAGATTTTGTGTTCTAATTCCATGAAAAATGCCATTTGTAATTTGCTAGGGATTGCATTGAATCTGTAGATTGCCTTGGGTAATATATTAATTTTGACAATATTGAATCTTCCAATCCATGAACATAGTATGTCTTTCCACCTATTTATGGCTTCTTTGATTTCTTTCATTAACATCTTATACTTTTCAGACAAAAAAAGTCTTTTGTCTTTTTAGGTAGGTATATTCATAGGTATTTTATTCTTTTTGATGCAGTGATAAATTGTTTCTTCAATATTTCTCTCTGATCTTTTGCTGTTAGTGTATAGAAATACAACAAATTAATGTGTATTAATTTTGTAGCCTGCAACTTTCAAATTGTAGTGCTGGAGAAGACCCTTGAGAGTTTCTTGGGCAGCAAGATCAAACCAGTCAACCCTAAAGGAAATTGACTCTGAATATTCATTGGAAGGACTGTTGCTGAAGCTGAAGCTCTAATAGTTAGGTCACCTGATGCAAAGAGCCGACTCACTGGAAAAGACCCTGATGCTGGGAAAGATGGAGAGCAGGAAGAAAAGGGGTTAACAGAGAATGACGTGGTTGGATGGCATCACTGACTCAATGGACATGAGTTTGAGCAAACTCTGGGAGATGGTCAAGGACAGGGAAGCCCAGAGTGTTGCAATTCATGGGATTGCAAAGTGTCAGACATGACTTAAAGACTGAACAACAACTGTTTTTTCTATTGTCAATTTCATTGATGAATCCTAGTATTTTTCCAGTAGCATCTTTAGGATTTTCTATGTATAGGATCATGTCATCTACAAACAGTGAAAAATCCGTCTTTTCCAATTTGAATTTCCTTTACTTCTGTGATTACTGTAGCTAGAACTTCCAAAGTTATGTTGCATAAAAGTGGCTAGCATGTACATCCTTGTCTTGTTTCTGAACTTAGAGGCAATGCTTTCAACTTTTTATCACTGATTATGATGATAGCTGTAGGTTTGTCATATATGTCCTTTATTATGTTGAGATATATTCCCTCTATGCCTACTTTCTGGAGAGCTTTTATCATGAATTGGTGCTGAATTTGTTAGAAAAAATTTTTTTGCATGTTTTGAAATAATCATATGGCTTTTATTTTAAATTTGTTGATGTGGTATATTACACTGATTGATTTGCAGATGTTGAAAAACCCTTGCATCCCTGGCCTGCAACCCTTGAATTCCACTTGATCATGATGTATGATCTTTTAAACATATTGTTGTATATGGACTGATAGTGTTTTGTTGAGGAGTTTTGCATTTATGTTCATCAGTTATATTGGCCTGTAATTTTCTTTTTTTGAGGTGTCTTCGTGTGATTTTAGTATCATGGGGATGGTGGGCTCATACAATGAGTTTGGAACTTTTCTTTCCTCTGCAATTTTTGAAATAGTTTCAGAATGATAGGTGACAACTCTTCTCTAAATGTTTGATAATATTTTCATGTAAAGTCATGAGGTCTTGGACTTTGTTTTAAATTCAGGTCTTGGAGTTTTTTCATTTTAAATAAAAGTTTCAATTTCAGTGCTTTTGATTAGCTTGCTCATAGTATACATTTTTTCTTGTTCAGTCTAGGGAGACTGTACTTTTCTAATAATTTCTCAATTATTTCCAAGTTGTTCAGTTTATTTGCATACAGTTGCTCATAGTGGTCTGTTATGATCCTTGTTATTTCTGTTATGTCAGTTGTAACTTCTTTTTCATTTCTATTGATTTGAAAATTCACTCTTTTTTCTTGATGAGTCTGGCTAGAGGTTTATCAATTCTGTATATCTTTTCAAAGAACTAGCTTTTAGTTTCATTAATCTTTATAATTGCTTTCTTTGTCTTTATTTCATTTATTTCCGCTCTGATATTGATGATTTTTTCCCTTCTACTACCTCTATGCTTCATTGCGTCCTCTTCCTCTAGTTGTTTTATATGTAAAGTTAGATTGTTTATTTGAGATTTTTCTTGTTTCTTGACAAAAGATTGTGCTGTTATAAAATTCCCTCTTAAAATTGCTTTTGCTGCATCCCATACCTTTTGGACAATTGTGCTTTCATTTTCATTGTTTCTAGATTTTTTTCAAATTTCTGTTTGATTTCTTCAGTGATCTATTGTTTGTTTAATAACATATTGTTGAGCCACCATGTGTTTCTGTTTTTTAGAGTTTTTTTCCTTGAAGTTTGTTTCTAATCTCGTAGAGTTGTAATCAGAAAAGATACTTGATATTATCTCAGTTTTCTTAAATTTACCAAAGCTCACTTTGTTGCCCAACATGTGCTTAATCCAGGAGGATGTTCCATGTGCACTTGAGAAGAATATGTAGTCTGCTGTTTTTGGATGTAATACTCTATAAATACCAACTAAGTCCAACTCATCTAAAGTGTCACTTAGAGCCTGTGTTTCGTTATTAATTTTCACCCAGATGATCTGTCCATTAATTAATGTGTGATATTAAGGTCCTCCACTATTATTGTTATTGTAGAGTTCTCCTTTTTGGTTGTTCATATTTGCCTTACATATTGAGGCACTACTATGTTGAGTGCATATTTATGTTAAATGCATATTATAACATTTATAATTGTTAAACCTTCTTCTTGGTTTGAACCCATGATCATTATCTACTGTCCTTTTTTCTCTCTTATAACAGTCTATGTTTCAAAGTCTATTTTGTCTGATGTGAGCATCGCTTGCCCAGCTTTCTTTTGCTTTCCATTTGCATGGAATAGCTTCTCCCATCCCCTTACTTTCAGTCTGTATGTGTCCATCAGTCTAAGGCAGGAAAAGACTCATTTCAAATCTAGGGGCTTAAAGTGAGAGAGACTGAAAGTGAGAGGATGAAAATATATATTACACAGAAATGGTAGTCAAAAGAAAGCTGGACTTGGAATACTCACATCAAACAAAATAGGCTTTAAAATAGAGACCATTACAAGAGACAAAGGACACTACATAATGACAAAAAGATCAATCCAAGAAGAAGATATGACAGTTGGAAATAAAATTGCAGGATACAAAATTAATACACAAAAATATATTGCATTCTTATATATTAACAATGAAAGTACAGAAAGAGAAATTAAGAAAAAAATCTCTTTCACCTTTGAAATAAAAAGAATAAAATGCCTATTATACAGAGTGAAGTAAGTCATAATACCTTTACAGTATATTAATGCACATATATGATATTTAGAAAGATGGTAATAATGACCCTATATACGAGACAGCAAAAGAGACACAGATGTAAGGAACAGACTTTTGGACTCTGTGGGAGAAGGTGAGGGTGGGATGATTTGACAGAATAGCATTGAAAGATGTATATTACCATATGTGAAATAGATTGCTAGTCCAAGCTCAATGCATGAGACAGGGTGCTCAGGGCTGGTGCACTGGGACGACCTTGAGGGATGGGATGGGAAGGGAAGTGGGAGGGGGGTTCAGGATGGGGGACACATGTACACCCGTAGCTGATTCATGTCAGTGTATGGCAAAAACTGCTACAATATTATAAAGTAATTAGCCTCCAATTAAAATAAATAATTTTTTAAAAAAATTAAAAAAAACTAGGAATAAACATACCTAAGGAGGCAAAAGACCTGTACCCAGAAACCTATAAGATACTGATGAATGCAATCAAAGACACACAAATGGATGGAGAGATATACCATAATCTTGGATTTGAATAATCAATATTGTCAAAATGACTGTATTACTCAAAACAATCTACTGATTCAGTGCAGTCTCTATCAAAATACCTAGGCCACTTTCACAGAATTAAAACAAATACTTTATAATTGTATGGAAACAAAGAGTCCCCAAATAGTCACAGAAATCTTGAGGAAGAAAAATGAAGCTGGAGAAATCAGACTATGTAAACTATATTACAAAGCTACAGTCATCAAAACAGTGTAGTGTTGTCACAAAAAAAAAAAAAACAACCCAGAAATATAGATTAATGGAAAAGGATAGAAAGTCCAGAGATAAACCTATGCATCTATGGTCACCTAATCTATGACAAAGGAGGCAAGAATATGCAATGGGGAAAAGACAGTCACTTCAATAAGTGGTTCTGAGATAGCTGACATTAAAAAAATGAAATTGAAAGTCTCCATAACACAAATAGACTTCCCTTGCAGCTAGTCTCTAGGAGTTCATCTGCCAATGCAAGGAACATGGAGATCCACACCTGATCCTAGAAGATTATACTAAACTAAGATTAGTAAGATATTAATCAAAGAATCTACTAAGCTAAGATTCAACTAAGCTAGCATGTTGCAACTACTTAATTCCATGCACCTTAGAACACATGCTCTGCACAAGAGAGCCACTACAATGAGAAGCCCCTGCACTGTAACTAGAGAGTATCCCCGCTCACCTCAAAAAGAGAAAGCCTATGAGCAGCAAGAAATACCCAGCACAACTAAAAATAATTTTTTTCTGCTTCATTTATTTTTTATGGTTTTTCTTTTTTCTACTTATTTTTTTTTTCTTTTCAATATTGTATTGATTTTGCCATATATTGACATGAATCCGCCATGGCTGTACATGTGTTCCCCATCCAGAAATGTTTTTAAAATAGAATAAACTCGAAAAAAGAAAAAAAGTTTAAAGACCTAAATGTAAAGCCAGATACTATAAAAGATCTTAGAGGAAAATAACAGTATAACACACTTTGACATAAATTGTTACAAGATCCTTTTTGTTTCACCTCCTAGAGTAATGAAAATATACAATACTATGTAAAAAATAGATAATTAATGAGAGCCTACTATAGCACAGAAATGCAAATGAAATAGAGGGAAACAACAGAATGGGAAAGACTAGAGATCTCTTCTAGAAAATTAGAGATACCAAGGGAACATTTCATGCAAAGATGGACACAGTAAAGGACAGAAATGGTATGGACCTAATAGAACCAGAAGATATTAAGAAGAGGTGGCAAGAATACACAGAAGAACTGTACAAAAAAGATCATCATGATCCAGATAAGCACAGTGGTGTGATTACTCACCTAGAGCCAGACATCCTGGAATGTGAAGTCAAGTGAGCCTTAGGAAGCATCACTACAAACAAAGCTAGTGGAAGTGACAGAATTCCAGTTGAGCTGTTTCAAATCCTGAAAGGTGATGCTGTGAAAGTGCTGCACTCAGTATGTCAGCAAATTTGCAAATCTCAGCAATGGCCACAGGAATGGAAAAGGTCAGTTTTCATTTCTATCCCAAAGAAAGGAAATGCAAAAAATGCTCAAACTACTGCACAATTGCACTCATCACACACACTAGTAAAGTAATGCTCAAAATTCTCCAAGCCAGCCTTCAGCAATATGTGAACCGTGAACTTCCAGATGCTCAAGCTGGTTTTAGAAAAGGCAGAGGAACAAGAGGTCAAATTGCCAACATCTGCTGGATTATCAAAAAAGCAAGAGTGTTTCAGAAAAAAAAAAACATCTATTTCTGCTTTATTGATTATGCCAAAGCCTTTGACTGTGCGGATCACAATAAACTATGGAAAATTCTTAATGAGATGGGAGTACCAGACCAAATGACCTGTCTCTTGAGAAACCTGTATGCAGATCAGGAAGCAACAGTTAGAACTGGACATGGAACAACAGACTGGTTCCAAATAGGAAAAGGAGTATGTCAAGGCTGGATATTGTCAACCTGCTTATTTAACTTATATGCAGAGTACATCATGAGAAATGCTGGGCTGGGAGAAGTACAAGCTGGAATCAAGGTTGCCAGGAGAAATATCAATAACCTAAGATATGCAGACACAGCCCCCTTATGGCAGGAAGTGAAGAGGAACTAAAAAGCCTCTTGATGAAAGTGAAAGAGGAGAGTGAAAAAGTTGGCTTAAAGCTCAACTTTCAGAAAACTAAGATCATGACATCTGGTCCCATCACTTCATGGCAAATAGATGGGGAAACAGTGCAAGCAGTGTCAGACTTTACTTGGGGGGGGGCTCCAAAATCACTGCAGATGGTGATTTCAGCCATGAAATTAAAAGACGCTTACTCCTTGGAAGGAAGGTTGTGTCCAACCTAGATAGCGTATTTAAAAGCAGAGACATTACTTTGCCAACAAAGATCCCTCTAGTCAAAGCTATTGTTTTTCCAGTAGTCATGTATGGATGTGAGAGTTAGACGGTGAAGAAAGCTGAGTGCTGAATAATTGATGCTTTTGAACTGTGGTTTTGGAGAAGACTCCTGAGAGTCCCTTGGACTGCAAGGAGATCCAACCAGTCCATCCTAAAGGAGATCTGTCCTGGGTGTTCATTGGAAGGACTGATGTTGAAGCTGAAAACTCCAATACTTTGGCCACCTCATGTGAAGAGTTGACTCGTTGGAAAAGACCCTGATGCTGGGAAGCATTGGGGGCAGGAGGAGAAGGGGACGACAGAGGATGAGATGGCTGGATGGCATCACTGACTAGATGGACATGAGTTTAGATAGACTTCGGGAGTTGGTGATGGACAGGGAAGTCTGGCGTGCTGCAATTCATGGGGTCACAAAGAGTCGGACACGACTGAGCGACTGAACTGAACTATAGCACAGGGAACTCTACTCAATGCTCTGTGTTGACCTAAATGGGAAACCTAAACCTAAAAACAAGGATATATATGTGTACATATATCTGATTTACTTTGCAGTACAGCAGAAACACAACATTGTAGAGCAACTATGGTACAATAAAAATTAATAAAATATGTAATACAAAAACAAACAAATGGAAACTAATTAAACGTTTACTAAAAGGGCTTTTACAGAAAAAAAAAACAACTATAAACAAAATAAAAAGGCAACCCCCAGAATGGGAGAATTTATTTGCAAATAAAGCAACCAACAAAGGAATTATCTCCAATATACGTAGACAGCTCATGCAGCTCAATATTAAAAAAAAATTACAAATGAGCAGAAGATACAAATAAACATTTCTCCAAATAAGACACACAGATGGCCAAAAAGCACATAAACAAATGCTCAACATCACTAATTATTTTTGCTGCTCAGTCATGTCCATCTCTTTGTGACCCCATGGACTTGCCAGGCTTCTCTGTCTTTCACCATATCCCAGAGCTTGCTCAAACTCATTTTCATAGAGTCAGTGATGCCATCCAGCTAATTACTAAAGAAATTAAAGCAAAAACTACAGTGAGCTATCACCTCATGGTCAGAATGACCATCATTAAAAAGTCTACAAACAATAAATGATGCAGAGGATGTAGAGAAAGGGAACCCTCCTTCACTGTTGATGAGAATGTAAATTAGCAGAGCTACTATTGAGAACAGTATGGAGGCTACTTAAACTAAAACTGGAACTATGATATGACCCAGCAATCCCAGTCTTGGTCATAGACAAGAAGAAAGCCATAATTCCAAAAGATAAATGCACCCCGTAGTGTTCATTGCAGCACTATTTACAACAGCCAGGATATGGAAGCAACTTTAATGTCCATCAACAGTTGAACATATAAAGAAGATATGACACATATAAACAGTGTAATATCACTTGGTCATTAAAAAATGAAGTAATGCCATTTGCAGCAATGTGGATAGACCTAGAGATTGTCATACTGAGTGAAGTAAGTCAGAGGGAGAAAGACAAATATCATATCACATATATATGAAATCTTTATAAAGGTACCAATGAACTTATTTACAAAACAGAAATAGAATCCCAGATGTGGGAAACATACTTATGGTTACCAAGGCATAAGCAGGGGAGAGATAAATTGGGGGATGGGGATTGACATATACACAGTACCATATATAGAATAGAGAACTAATAAGAACCTGCTGTATAGTGCAGGGAATTCTACTGAGTACTCTGTAGTGGTCTATATGGGAAAAGAATTTTCAAAAAAGTAGACATGTGTGTATGTATAACTGATTAACTTTGTTGTACACCTGAAAGTAACACATTTTAAATCAACTATATTCCAATAAAAATTTAAAAAATCAATAATGTACATTTAAAATTTGTTAAAAGGTAGATCTCATGTTTTCCACAACAAAATAAAATAAACATAAATATTAAATATAAAAAATTTATTTGTGATTTTCAGGCTTAACTACAGGGAATTATAAAGGCTTTTCCTGGAAAGTTTCATGAGGAAAGTTGCCTTATTTATGCCAGACTTAGTGCAGAGACCGTTTTTTGCACTGTCTGAGGAGCATTGCAGTCAAGGTTTCAGGCCCTCTGACTTGTCATGCTTCCCACACATTTACATGCCTACCATGGGCAACCTCATTCCTATCACTTTTATGTGAGCTCATGGGATCACATGCTGTTCAGAACTTCTGCTGAGACCTCCTTATCAGGGAAACCTTGAAGTTACTTTTCTCCACTCTGATTCACTCCACTCCTATCCTTATGCTCTCACCCTTGCCCTTGCCTCCAACTTCAAGGTCAATATAAGTGTTGAGGTCTTCTGTTTGGGTGTCCCTCAACCATGACACAAGCTCCACATCTGTGTTGATACAACTGACACTTACTAGTGGGTTATTCAATGGGTAAAACGGAAAATGGATAGTTGGCACTTCCTCAAACTTTAGCTTTATGCTTATATTGGGTTGGCCAAAAATTTCATTCAGATATTTCTAGTACTAGCCTACTGAAAACCCAAATGAACTTTTGGCCAACCCAATATATTTCAATAAGTAACTAAATACTTAATTATTTTTTTCTGGGTTTTCTTTGTGTGTGTGTGTGTGTGTGTGTGTGTGTGTGTGTGTGTGTATGTGTGTGTGTGTGTGCTTTAAATTTTTTCCAACTTTATTGAAGTATAATTAACAAATAAAAATTCTATATATTTAAGATGTACAATGTGATAGTTTTACATATGTATACATTGTGATTTATTACCACAATAAAGCTAATTAATATAGCCATCATCTCACAAACTTCCTTGTATGTGTGGAAAAAACACATAAGATCTATTTGGTAAGCAAATTTAAAGCATACAATATAGTGTATTAACTATAGTCATCATGATGTACTTTATATCTCTAGAACTTACTCAACTGGCATAACTAAATGTACCCTTAGAATAATATTCCCCCATTTCCCAACCCTTCAGTACCTGGTAACCACCATTTTATTTCCTGGTTTTATAAGCTTGATTTTTTTAGATTCTGTACATAAATAAGATTATGCAGAACTTTTCTTTCTGAGTGTGCTTTGTTTCACTTATATAATGTATTCCAGGTTCATCCAGGTTGTTGCAATAGCAGAATTTCCTTATTTTAAAGACTGAATAACACTTATATATAGATAGATATAGATAGATAGTTAGGAGAAACTTATATACTAGGACACAATGTTATCTATATAGATATCACATTTTCTTTATGCATTCATTTGTCCATGGAGACTTAGGTTGATTCCATAAGTTGGCTATTGTGAATAATGCTATAACCAACAGAAGAAGGCAGATATCTCTTAAAGATACAGATTTTATTTCTTTTGAATGTATACCGAGAATTGGGGTTCCTGTATCACATGGTAGTTTTATTTATTTTATTTTTTGAGGACCCTTCATATTGTTTTCCATAATAGCTGTACTGAGTTACATGCTTGCCAACAGAGTATAAGTGATCCTTTTGTATTTTTTAAAATTCTTTATTTTTTTCCCAGCCTTACTGAAGCTAAATTACATTTTAAGATATTTAAAGCATGCAGAATGATGGTTTGATATACATATACATGGTGAAAGGATCTTCCTATCAGGCTAATTAACACATTTATTATCTTTTATGTTTAAATTTCTGTGACATTTTGGTTCCACTCTCAGCATCTTTCAACTACACAATATAGTGTTAGCAGTTATAGTCATCAGATTATACATTAGATCCTCAAACCTTATTCATCTTATAAATGAAAATTTAATTCCATTTACAAACTTATCTCTGTTTCTCCTACTACTCAGATCCTAGCAACCACTTTTCTACTCTTTGTATCTAAAAATTCAACTTTTTGATTTTCGATTCCACATATAGGTGATATCATGCAGTATTTGTTTTTCCTTGTCTGACTTATTTCACTTAGCATAATGTGCTCAGATTCATCCAAATCATTGCAAATGACAGGATTGCTTTCCTTTTAAGTTTGAATAATATTCCATTGTATATACCTATTCACCCACTGACAGACACACTAGGTTGTTTCCATACCTTGACTATTGTGAATAACACTGTTATGAATTTAGCGATACAGGTACCACTTTGTGATAATTATTTCATTTCACCTAGCTATTTACCCAGAATTGGAATTGCTAGATTATATAGGGATTGTATTATTAATTTTTGAAGAATTTTCACACTGTTTTCCAAAGTGGCTGTACCCACATACAATGCCTCCAACAGTGCACAAAAGTTCCCTTTGCCTCACATCATTCTGATGATTAGTGATTTTTAGCACCTTTTATGTATCTGATGGCCATTTGTATGTCTTAACTGTGTACCACAAGCTTTTCATATGTTGGCTTCTTTTTTAATTTGTGTCAAGATATTTTTTGATTTCCCTTTTGATTTCTTTTGTGACCCACTAATTGTTCAGGTATGTGTTGCTTAGTTTCCATATATTTGTAGATTTTCTAACCTTCCTCTTCTTGTTGATTTCTAGTTTCATATATTGTGGTCTGAAAAGATGTTTGATATAATTTCAGTTTTATTAAATTTGCTGACTTGTTTTGTGCTGTGTCATATAATGTATCCTCAGGAATATTCTGTGTGTACTTGAAAAGATTATGTATTCTGCTGTTGTTGAATGAAAAGACTGTTAGGTCCATTTGGTCTGCTCTATTGTTCAAGTCCATCATTTTCTTGTTGATTTTCTGTCTGAATAATCTTTTCATTGTTGAAAGTTGGGTATTGAAATCTACTATTATTCTAGTATTCTCTATTTCTCCCTTCAGATCTGTCAGTATTTGCTTAAAATGTTTAGTTGCTACTATGATGGGTGGGTATATATTTATGATTTATATCTCCTTGATAGGCTGATCTTTTATCACTATATAGTGACAGTGGAAACAGTGGCTGACTTTATTTTTCTGGGCTCCAAAATCACTGCAGATGGTGATTGCAGCAATCAAATTAAAAGACGCTTACTCCTTGGAAGGAAAGTTCCAAGATGGCATATTATAAAGCAGAGACATTACTTTGCCAACAAAGGTCCGTATAGTCAAGGCTATGGTTTTTCCAATGGTCATGTATGGATGTAAGAGTTGGACTATAAAGAAAGCTGAGTGCCAAAGAATTGATGCTTTTGAACTGTGGTGTTGGAGAAGATTCTTGAGAGTCCCTTGGACTACAAGGAGATCCAACCAGTCCATCCTAAAGGAGATCAGTCCTGGGTGTTCATTGGAAGGACTGATGTTGAAGCTGAAACTCCAATACTTTGGCTACCTCATGTGAAGAGCTGACTCATTGGAAAAGACCCTGATGCTGGGAAAGATTGAGGGCAGGAGGAGAAGGAGACGACAGAGAATGAGATGGCTGGATGACATCATTGACTCGATGGCCATGGGTTTGGGTGGACTCCGGGAGTTGGTGATGGACAGGGTAGGCCTGGCGTACTGTGGTTTGTGGGATTGCAAAGAGTCAGACATGACTGAGTCACTGAACTGATACTGAGTGACCTTCCTTGTCTCATTATTGTTTTTGGCTTAAAGTCTATTCTCTCTGATATAAGTATAGGTACCATGTTGTTTTTTGTTTGTTTGTTTGTTTTCACTTGTATGGAATATCTTTTCCCATCCCTTCCCTTTGTCGAAGTCTTTTCTGAAATTGATATGGGTGTCTCATAGGCAGCATAGAATGTTTTTTTTTTCATCAATTCTGCCACTTTGTGGCTTTTTGTTGGTGAATTCAATCCTTTTACATTTATTGTAATATTGGTATGTAAGTGTATAGTAATGCCATCTTGTTAATTTCTTTCTGGTTGTTTTTTTTCTTTCCCACTTTGCCTCTGCCTGCTTTCATAAATTGGTTAATTTTTGTAGTAGTACACTCTGTTTCTCCTTTCCTCTTTTATTTGTGGGTGCACTCTAGGTTTTTTTCCTGTGTTTACCTTGTGAATCATCCAAAGCACATAATAGATAAAACAGTCCTTTTTAGGCCTGTAGCAAGTCATTCAAATGCTTTTAAAAAAATTCTCTGCCATTTTACTCCTTCTTTTAATATTGTTGATGCTATAATCTGTCACTATATATTGTGTATTTGTTAACAACTAGTAGTAGCTACACTTATTTTTACTAGTCTTTAATTTTTATAATATAATTAAGTGGTAAACATAGCAACTATTAATAATATCTAACTACTGCTTTCTAAATCTATTTTTCACCTTCACCAGTGTGTGTATATTTTTGTATGTTATTATGTCATTGATTAGTGTGCTTTCATTTCAGCTTGAAGAAATCCTTTAAGCATTTCTTGCAAGACAGGTCTAGTGAGAGTGAACTTTTCATCTTTTGTTTACCTAGGAAACTCTTGTTTCTCATATCTGAAGGATAACTTTAACAGATAAGGTACTCTTGGATGGAAAATTTATTTTTCAACACTTTAAATGTGTCATGTCACTCTCTCCTGGCCTGCAGAGGTTTTGGTTGTTTTTTCTGAGAAAACCACTCTTAGCCTAATGGGAGTTTCTTTGTGGGTCACTTTCTTTTCATCCCCGGCTGCTTTTATGATTCTTTCTTTGTTGATTTTGATACTTATTATAATGGCCATAGATAAGGTCTTTTTGCACAGAGATAATCAGATATCCTATCAGCTTAATGGGCTTGTATGTCTAAATCTTTCCCAAGGTTTGAGAAGTTCTCAGCTATTACTTTTTTAAATAAACTCTCTGTCCCCTTCTCCCTCTCTTCTCCTTCTGGACTTCCATTATTTGAATATTTGACTTCTGATAAAATCAGATAGCTCTCATAGGCTTTCTTTACTCTTTTTAAATCTTGATTTCCTCTTCTCATCTAATTTCTAACTTATTTATCCATTCCTATCCTCCAAGTAATTTATTGGTACTTCCGCCTGACCTTCATTACTATAGACTCTCTCTATTGCATTCATTTCATTCATTGAATCCTTCAGCTACAAAATTTAAATTCCTTTTTTTTTAAATTTTAGTCTCTGGTTAAGAAGCCTCTCTGTTAATTACATTTATTCCTAATTTCATTGAATCATATTTCAGAATTTTCTTGTAGCTCACTGAATTTCTTTTCAACAGGTGTTTTGAATTATTTATCAGTTAGATCACAATAGTCTGTGATTTGGGGTTTAGTTGCTGGAAATTATATTAATAATTATCATCTTATGATGCCACATTTAAAAAAAATTTTTTTCCTATGGCTTCTAGTTATGCATTCTGCTTCTGCATTTGAGGTATCAGATACCTTTTTTGTTGTTGTTTGGTCACTAAGTCATTTCAGACTCTTTCCTACCCCATGGATTGCAACATGCCAGGCTTCCCTGTCCTTCATTATCTTTCCAGAATTTACTCAAGCTCATGTCCATTGAATCAGTGATGCCATCTGACTATCTCATCTTCTGTCAACCCCTTCTCCTCCTGCCCTCAGTCTCTCCCAGCATCAAGGTCTTTTCCATGAGCTGTCTCTTCACCTCAGATATCCAAAGTATTGGTGCTTTGGCTTCAGCATCAGTCCCTCCAATGAATACTAAGGGTTGATTTCCTTTAGGATTGACTAGTTTGATCTCTTTGCTGTCCAAGGGACTCTCAAAGTCTTCTCCAGCACCACAGTTTGAAAGCATCAATTCTTGGGCCCTCACCCTTCTTTACGGTCCAACTCTCACATCCATACATGACTATTGGAAAAACCATAGCTTTGACTATATGGACCTTTGTTGGCAAAGTGATGCCTCTTTGTCTAGGTTTGTTCATAGATTTTCTCCCATGAAGAAAGTGTCTTTCAATTTCGTGACTGCAGTCACCCTCTTCAGTGATTTTGGAGCCCAATAAACTAATATCTGTCAATATTTACACTTTTTCCCCATCTATTTGCCATGAAGTGATGGGATTGGATTCCTTAATCTTATAGTTTTTTAATGTTGAGTTATAAGCCAGCTTTTTCAATATCCTTTTCCACCCTCATTAAGAAACTAAGCTTCTGCACAACAAAGGAAATTATAAGCAAGGTGAAAAGGCAGCCTTCAGAATGGGAGAAAATAATAGCAAATGAAGCAACAGACAAACAATCTCAAAAATATACAAGTATCTCCTGCAGCTCAATTCCAGAAAAATAAATGACCCAATCAAAAAGCAGGCTAAGGAACTAAACAGACATTTCTCCAAAGAAGACATACAAATGGCTAACAAACACGTGAAAAGATGCTCAACATCACTCATTATCAAAGAAATGCAAATCAAAACCACAATGAGGTACCATTTCACACCAGTCAGAATGGTTGCCATCCAAAAGTCGACAAACAATAAATGCTGGAGAGGATGTGAAGAAAAGGGAACCCTACTACATTGTTGGTGGGAATGCAAACTAGTACAGCCACTATGGAAAACAATGTGGAGATTCCTTAAAAAAACTGGAAATAGAACTGCCATATGACCCAGCAATCCCACTGCTGGGCATACACACCAAGGAAAACAGAATTGAAAGAGACACATGTACCCCAATGTTCATTGCCACACTGTTTACAATAGCCAGTACATGGAAGCAACTTAGATGTCCATCAGCAGATGAATGGATAAGGAAGCTGTGGTACATACACGTGATGGAATACATTTGAATCAATTCTAATGAGGTGGATGAAACTGAAGCCTATTTTACAGAGTGAAGTAAACCAGAAGGAAAAACAACAATACAGTATACTAACACATATATATGGAATTTAGAAAGATGGTAACAAGAACCCTGTATGCAAGACAGCAAAAGAGACGCAGATGTATAGAACAGTCTTCTGGACCCTATGGGAGAGGGCAAGGGTGGGATGATATGGGAGAACAGCATTGAAACATGTAAATTATCATATGTGAAATCAATCGCCAGCCCAGGTTTGATGTATGATACAGGGTACTCAGTGCTGGTGCACCAGGATGACCCAGAGGGAGGGAATCGGGAGGGAGGTGGGAGCTGTGTTCTGGAAGGGGAACACATGTATACCCATGGCAGATTCATGTCAATGTATGGCAAAACCAACACAATATTGTAAAGAAAAATATAATTTGAATAGAAAATAAATAAATAAATAAAGCTGAGAAAAAAAAAGAGAGACTAACAAAGTTTTTCCAAGAGAACACACTGGTCATAGCAACCACCCTCTTCCAACAACACAAGAGATAAGCTTTTATGTCTGTGATTCTTAGGTTGACTGTTAGAAACCTCTCTTTTGTTTTCCAGAAGATTGCATTATAACTCAAGTTTATGATTTCTCCCTTCTTTACCATCTGTGTCCTGGTTTTGGCTATGCTCATGGTCTACCAGAGCTCTCGGGAGCTTACTCTCAGAGATGCACCTGACAGCACATCCAAGAAGCAGCTAGCAGAATGGGAAGAGATGTGAGTCTAGCTTTTCGTGTATTTGGCTATTGCTGACATGGTAAGAAATTCCCCAGTGATGACACACCCAGAGGCATATGGGTGGACTTTCCACTGAGCACAATTCTTTCAAGGCCATTTGAAATTCTTATCTCTTCTTCATTATCCTCCCTCCCTCCAGTCATGGTGCTCCCACCTTAGTACTTAAGATGCTGGTGGAGAAAAATGTATTTCTCCAGCTGCATCCCATCCAGCTGAAATAGTCAGACCCTCTCTTATTGTCCCATTCTTTCACAGCAGGTTAGTCTCTACTAAATGAATGAGCTCCAATCAGGGCCTTTATGAGGGTGGGGAGGTGTAGAGAAATTTTCTGTTACCACTTCTTCTGAAATCAAACTTATCTTCATTGTGGCAAAATGTGTATTTTTCTTGTTTATTTTTTTCTCCAGTGATGTGTTGGAGTCTCCCTTCAGGAGGACTGTTGTTCTACAAGTTGTCTTTCATGGGTAAGTGCTCAGCATTTACCCAGTCCTTGCCAAACAGGACCGAGAGGAGCCCAGACAATCCTGCTGGTCTTATTGGTTCTGCAGAATGTATGGAGGTTTGTCTGCCTCCTATCAGCTGCACTGATGGATAAGATTCTTCTTGGTTCCTTTGGAGTTAAGTGCAAAGCCTGGAAATCCCCACAAAGTTGCCTTTGTTTACATGTGGATGCCTACTTTATTGATTAAAAAGTAGTTCACAAAGGAGGAATGTCTTATGCCAAATTATTGACATCACTTTTAATCCACTTTGAGGTTATTTTGTTTACTGCTTAAGATAGGAGCCTTGTTTTAGTCTTATGCATGTGACTATACAGCTTTCCCACCAACGTTTATTGAAGACACTGACCTTTACCCATTATATAGTCTTGGCAACTTTGCAGTAAATTAACTGAACATATATGCTATGCATGGGCTTATTTTTAGGCTTTCTATTCTATTCCACCATTCTATGTGTCTGTTTTTATGCCATTACCATATCCTTTTTGAAGCATAGTTGATTTACAATATTGCATTAGGTACAGATGTACAGTAAAGTGATTATGCATATAATTTTTTCAGATTATTTGCTATTGTAAATTATTACAAGATATTGAATATTTTACCCTGAATTACATGGTAAATCCTTGTTGCTTATGTATTTTATATATAATAATGTGTATCTGTTAATCCCATACTCTTTATTTATCAACTCACTTTCCACTTTGGTAGCCATAAGTTTGTTTCCTATGTCTATGGGTCTGTTTCTGTTTTTGAATAGGTTCTTTTGTATTATTTTTTTAGAGGCCATACGTAAGCAATGTCATATAATATATTCTTTGACTTACTTAATTGGTATGATATTCTCTAGGTCACCCATGTTGCCACAAATGGCAACATTTCATCCCTTTTTGTGGATGAGTAATATTCTCTCATGTATATATGTGCCACATCTTCATTATCCACTCATCTTTCCATGGACATATAGGTTGCTCCCATGTATTTGCTATTGTAAATAGTGCTGCTATGAACATTGGATTGCATGTATCTTTTAAAATTAGAGTTTTCATTTTTTTCCAGACATATGTCTAGGCGTAAAATCGCTGGATATTATACCACACTGTTTTGATTACTATGAAAGAATCTGAACGCATTAGTCATGCTGTCATGTCCTACTCTTTGCAACCCTATGGACTGTAGCCCACCAAACCTCTCTGTCCATGGGATTCTCCAGGCAAGAATATTGGAGTGGATAGCCATTCGCTTCTCCAGGGGATCTTCTCAGCCCAGAGACTGAACCCCAATCTCCTGCATTACAGGCAGATTCTTTATCATCTGAGCTACCAAGGAAGCCATTTTGATAGCTTTGTAGTATGGCTGTAAATCAGAAAATATGATGCCTCCAACCTGATAAAGGTTTTAAAGATTGCTTTGGCTATTCACTGTTTTTTTTCTTATTAAAGTATAATCAATTTGCAATGTTGTATTAGGTTTTGGTGTACAGTAAGGCAATTTAAAGCCAATGGTATTTATCAGTCCTCATATTATCTTATCATTATGCAGCATTTATATAGTTAAATTTTCCTTTCTCAACATATTCATTCTCTGGATTTCTTGACATTGTGCTACTGCCCAGATTATTTATTCAACTCCTATCTATATGATCATTTAGCTTCAATCTTGTCTGTGGACTCTTCACCTTTCCCATACCTTTAAGTTTTAGAATTTCTTAGAGCCCAGACCTTGGCTCTCTCTTTCATATTCTTTCCTTAAGTAAACTCACCCAGACCTATGAATTTGATTGACTTTCTAAAATAACTTACTAAAACATACTCTAATATTATTTGATCAAAGTTATTAATTCTGAGTATTTCATTTCAAAAACCTTCAATTCTTGGTATAGGTGAATTTTGCTAGATAATAAAGTCACCTAAAAATGAAATGTTGATTGTTCCTGCTCTTTGAGGTATATTTAGAACTATAAATTATATATCCTTACTGAATACATTCATGTGATTGAGATAGAGACTGTTAAAAATTAGAAAGAGAATTGCTTGAAGTAGAATATATGTTCTTGGATAAGTGCAGAATTTTAATATTTGTCCTCAAAAATATTTCTAAAACACTAACATAAGGACTGTGTGCATGTGTGTTTACTAGTTCAGTCGTGTCCAACTCTTTGCAGCCCTTTGGACTGCAGCCCATCAGGATCCTCTGTCTATGGGTTTTTCCTAAAAATACTG
Organism: Antilocapra americana; assembly: GCA_007570785.1. NCBI lineage: Eukaryota > Metazoa > Chordata > Mammalia > Artiodactyla > Antilocapridae > Antilocapra > Antilocapra americana. The sequence continues at coordinate 4,092,799 of ML663483.1, read as the reverse complement.
GATTGGGTTGCCATGCTCTCTTTCAGGGCATCTTCCTGACCCAGGAATCAAACTCTCATCTCCTGTGTCTCCTGCATTGCAGGTTAATTCTTTACTTGCTGAGCCATCAAGAAAGGCCCAACATAAAGACTATCTATGTTTAATACTCAGTAGTTTTAGTTTAGGTGAGCAAATTAAGAAAACTATAAAATATTTATGTTGGAGTATATGCTGACAGTTTTCTTGGAAAAGATGGAAATAGTGTTTAATTCTAAAAAGTAAAAAGTTAAAAATGACGTAAACAACATAAGCCAATAGACATTTATTTTTACTTTAGTTGCATTTATTTTTTACTCTTCCTCCACCCAATCAGTCTCACTGTCTGATATACCAGAACTATATCCCATAGCTTTACGACGGATCAGGATGTAACTTGCTACATTTTTAGGAATCTCCATTTTGACTTTGGGTGCACATTGATTTTTAGTTTTGCGTAGCAGAACACCTTTTCTTATTGCTTCCATCAAGGCCATCCTTGCTTTATTGATCATTGGTAAGGTTGATGGAGGAGATTGCTTAAAGCCAAGACAAACTGGAGTTGATGAAGATTGAGACACTGATAGAGCCCAAGGACTTGATATGGAAGATGGTGACTGTACAAAGGAAAAGAGTGATTGTAGAGTGGACGATTTTGTTGACTTCAAACTTGATGACCTTGGGTGCTGTGTAGTCAAATGTCCTGTTGTTTGTGCAACTGAAGATCTTGGCAACTTTGAAACTGAAGATCTTGATGACTGGGTATCTAAACATCCTGATGATTGGGCAACTGAATGTCTTGGTAACTGGGCAACTAAAGGTTTTGATGATGGAATCAAAGACACTGATATTTGTGGATATGAAGATATGGATGATAGTGGAATTGAACTTTGTAGTCTTTGTGGAGTTGAAGATCTTGGTAATGGTACAATTGAAGATCTTGATGTTGGTGGAACCACATATCTTGGTGATTGTACATCTGATGCAGAGTCATTTAGATCTGTAACTGCAGCCCTCGATTGAATTCTAGGTGAAGTTACTGGAGGAGATAAAGATGGAAGCATTTCCTGATCTTCACTTTGTGGGACTAGATCATCTGGTATCAGTTCATAATATTGGAAAGGTTCAGGTGCTGGAGGAGAGAAATCTGTTTCAGGTGGTGTAATTAGAAGAGCTGTATCAAGAGTGGTCTGCAGGCAATCAGGAGGTGGTGATGCTGCTGGATCACTGAAAACAGTTGCTGTAAATTGAGTCAGGGAATGCCTTACTGAAGAAAGACTTGTCCTCTTTGAAGCTCTTAATACAGCTAACCAATCAGGTGGTAGTGGAGGTGGTGAACTGGGTGCTGTGGGACTCACAAACACCTCTGTTTTAAGACGAGCTCGAGGTTGGGGTTGCAATTCTTCTCCCATTCCGGTTCCATAATTGACATAGGTATGTGAATTTTTCACATCACCAGCTCTATGCATTGGCTGTTGTAGAGGTCTGGATAACACCTTTCTTACAGTTCTTGTTAGTTTACTGATTTCACTAAATGGGAAAGAGCAAAATGAATTTTCAGCTGATTGATCTACATATGAATGAGAGGTCTCACCACAGGCATCTGTGATATGGTCCACTGTAATATTATCTTCTATTGGTTGACACTGAGGCACACATTGCGGCTCATATGAATAATCTAGGTGCTTACTCTTTTGCTTGACCTTCCCTCCCTTTTGTTCTTCACTCTCAGAATATGAAACAGGATAAATCTTTAAACTTTCTCTACCACCTTGGCAGTAACGAGCAGGCATAGTAACAGATGATGTCTGTACACAGGAATCATGTTTTCCACACCTTTTAACAGATTTGGAAGAGTATACTTGCTGTGTTTGAAAAGCTGTATTTTGAAACATCCTCTTTGATTTTCTAACTTGCAAGGACACTCCTTCATTTGGATCCTCTTTGGTAATGCCATCAGTTAACTGGATTACACTCTGTTGTAAAGTCTTAAGTTTGAAATAGAGCCTATCGACCTCTTTGGTTAGTTCCCCAAATATGTATTCAGTATATTTATTTAGATCATTTATTTGTCTGGCTATATTATTTAAAGACATCTGGGTTACATTAACTAACTCCTCTCGAATTTTCCTGGGCCCTGCTGATTGATTTGAGGGCCCTTCACCTTTTTCTTCATTTAACGACATTTCAGAATCACATTAGTTTACTAGGAAAAGTTGTGAGGGCATGCCTGTCTCACCTCTTTTGAGCATCCGCAACTCTTTCAGACTCACTCCAAGTTTACAGGGTTTTGAATTCTGCCAGCAGCATCTGACAAATGGTAGATGCTGCTTGTATGCGAGAATAAAAGCTCCTGCCTCCAGTTTTTGAGCAGTAGTAACCTGGCAACCAAGTCCTATGTCACAATCTTAATATTGCACAAGCAGTGAGAAAACAATGCCTTCAAATCATTGCCACGCCCCTCTGTCTCACCCTTTCTGGAACTAGTTTCACAAAGGTAGAGACCAGCTGGAGAGGAACAAATAGGGTTATCACCTAATCTCTCATTTAATGTTTCTCAAAATATGGCCCTAGATACGAAAAATTACTATCCAATGTGACCAACAATTTACTTCACTGATTTTAAATAGCATTTGTCTCTCATCTGATTCCAAAAATTATCTTCCACTTGAAATGTTTATTCTGAGCTCCACTTGGATATCAACTTGTAGTTGTTCTCTTATTCTACCCACACCTACCTCTCCTCCCTGCATCTCTTTTTTCTGAATACCACAAGTACATCAATCCAGTTACTCATATCCAAACTTGGTGATTCACTTTATCCTTGACACTTCTCTTATTTCCTTATCCAGTCTACAATATGGTCAGCTCTATCTCAAATTATATTCCCCAGTGTATCCACTTCTTTCCACCTACTTTAACACTAGTAAAGTCAATTTCTCACCATCTTTCATCAGAATGATCAAAGCAGCCTTCTAAATAGTGTTCCTGATCTTCTCTTTTGCTCTTCCAGTCTATTCCCCTTCCTCCTTCCATCCATACATCTGTGTATCCTTCCCTTCATCATGTATCAAAGTAAGCCTTTAAAATATTCAATTTATAAAGACCTCTGAGTAAGATTGTAGAGTATATAGCTAAATGACAAAAAAAAACTCATCCTCAAAAAATAAATTATATGAACAAAAATGAATTTTAAAATGAAAAAGTAAATACTTCAGCATCATAAAAAAAATAATAAGGGGCATAATCCCCTATCATGCACTAGGTAAATTGGCGTCCAAAGACATGGAGACCAGGGATTTTAGGAACTGTATACAACTTCTATTCACATTGCCTAAGGAGTGTTTTGATGATGGGGTTGAGGCTGGTATTGACTGGAAGAAGTTGGTAAGCATTTGGAAAAGTGTCACTCATAACTCCAATCTGCAGCGAAAGGGTTGCTTTTTTAGCAAATGACTTTCCTGGGTGAAAGGTACGAAATATCTCTCTATCCACCATACTTCCACACTGACACAAGAGATTTTTGAAAAACTTTCCCAAATTCTCTATCTGGGAGGAATATGGGAAAGAGAAGACAGAATATCTTAAATAATCAGAGCTAATTGATTGTAGCAATAAAAGATTTAATTTGAACATATACTACAAATAACTGCAAAAAGAGTGGGTAGCCATTTGAGAAAAGGCACAAAGAAAGTATCAGTATAAGTCTGTCTTCACAGCTGTGGGCTAATACGGCCTTGGCCAACCACCCCAAACTGCAAAACTGTAACATAATGGCCCCAGAACAAAGTATTAGTATTATAAACTTGAAAATATACATTTAGTACTGTAAAGAAACAAAAATTGGAAGATAAACTACAAAACTTTAAGAGTTGTGATTATGTTATTGTTTTCATTTTTTATAGCAAAAATCCAATAGATACCTAAATCTAGAGATACAAGTTCAAATAAAATATAAAATTATAACTATAATAATTAATTTATTTTGCAATGTTTTTAAAGTGCTACCATAAGATATTCAGATTTCCACCCAGATGTAAAAGCACATGCAAATACTCTGAGGCATGAACTAAAATGTCCTGAATGAGACCCTGCAAGAGGCCCTGTGGCTAGGAAACTGTGAGGTGAGATTTGAAGGATTTATATATGCATGCATGCAAAAGATATATCAGAACTGTATTAATGGTAGAGATAGTGAGAAGTGATCTCATACAAGGTGTATTTTAGAGAGGAAGAACAAGTTTGTGACAGAGGATATGGAAATACAGTGTAAGCAATAAGCAGTCAGATGTTCTGAGGAAAGTTTAGGCCTGCAGATGAGCGTTTGTAGTTGTTAGTGTGTAAATGGTGTTTTAAGTTATGGAATTGGATGAAAAATTCTAGGAGGAAAATACAGGTACAAAAAAATTACATCATTCATTATCATAAGGAATATAAACACATATTTAAAACAAATCATAAATGATGTAAAAAATCTAAAAAGCTAAAGTATGAAGAACAATAATAACAAAGAATTAGAATTATGAAAATATCTTTTCATATCAGCAAATTTTAATGGTATAAATTCATGTATTAAAATCAACAGAAGAGTGTTTGTAGCATCAGGGATACAGTAGTGAATAGTATAGATAAAGTCTCTGTTCCCTTGGGGCTCTTATTCTACTGAATGAGATTAAAATAAACAAGTAAATAAATCAATATATAATATAACTTCAGATGGTGATATGTGCTGTCAAAGAATATAGAGCCAATTGAGAAGGTAGATGACTGTTAATTAAGGCCCTTCTGAGGAGATAATATATGAAAATAATCCTAAATCCAAGCTACAAAAGGGAACTAAAACATTGACTTAAAAAGATGAAAGTAAAAGGATAGGATTCAACATGAATAAAGTTGTAGTTATAATATTGATGTCAACCAGAATTGAATCTACATATATATGTTAAACAACACAGGAGAAATATGTTATTAAAAATGAATCTCTAATGGTTATGATATTGTATATAAAACAACACAGCATTAAAATATATAAACAAAAAATGGAATAAGCAAAAAACTAAAAATTTAGAAACACAATTGACAAAATTTAGCAAGGATGGAGAGAACCCAAATAAAATGAATAAAGTTGGTCTAATAAATCTATATGAAACCCTGCTGCCTGACACAAGAAAATGCACCTTTTTTACTTACCATTAGAATATTTATATTTTTTGTGTATTGGGCCACTACACAGATTATTTATTTTAATCTAAATAATTAAAAATATATAAAAACAATAAACATCACATTATCTTTAAATAATTTCTTCTCATATAATTACTAGTATTTATTTTATATATTTTAATTCCATTATTTTCTCAATATGTTTATTATAGTTGCAACTTCATTGTTATGGATTTACCTGTAGACCCATGTAGTGCTTTATCCTTCAAAATTATTTTTCCATAGTGAATATGATTATTTATGGGTTTTTATATCATATAATTTTTATATTTTTACTTTGCGAGACTATATAACACAGTGATTAAGAGCATGTTTTGCAGTCAGTCTAACTGTATTAAAATTTTGATAGTCTCAAGGACTAAGGAAATTTTCTCATTCTTTCATTTCCTCAGTTCTAACTTGTTACATGGTGTAATAATTGTACCAAGCTCATAAAGGTGCTGTGAAATTTAAAGTAATTCATTCATAGCATTTATGAAGAGTGACTGCCACACAATGTGTGCTGTCCTTAGTTGCTCAGTCATGTTTGACTCTTTGTGACCCCATGGACTGTAGCCCACCAGACTGTTCATGGACTTCTCCAGGAAGAATACTGGAGTAGGTAGCCATTCCCTTCTTTACGGGATCTTCTCCACCTAGGGATCAAACCTGAGACTCCTGCATTGCAGGTAGATTCTTTACCATCCTGCAACACAATAAGTCCATACTAAATGTCAGCTATTATTATTACTTTCATTTTTTTTTGAGTCATGGTATTTGTCTCTTGATAGAAGTAATTATTTTTGACAATGTAGGATATTTTTTCTTAAAAATTGATGTTTCTAAGATTTATATTTATTTTTGTAGTTCTTACATGGCTAGTCTTAATTGTGTCAGATTACTCTACCCAGCAAGGATCTCATTCAGATTTAATGGAGAAATCAAAAGCTTTGGAGATAAGCAAAAGTTAAAAGAATTCAGCAACACCAAGCCAGCTTTAAAACAAATGCTAAAGTAACTTATCTAGACAGGAAACATGAAAGAATGAAAAGCTCTATTAAAAAAAACTCCCCAAATTTAGAAACTAGTAATAGGAACATACATTATTGATGATTATCTTAAATGTAAATGGATTAAATACTCTAGCCAAAAGACACAGATTGACCTAATGGTTACAATAAAAAGACCCATTTATAATTGCTGTCTAAAAGAGACCCACTTCAAAACTAGGGACAGATACAGAGTGAAGATTAAAAAAAAGATATTCCATGCAAATGGAAATCAAAAGAAAGCTTGAGTAGCAATACTCATATCAAATAAAATACTCCCCCCTTTTATATGTAACTACGTGTAAAATTATGTAGCCAATGGATATTTGCTATATGATGCAGGGAGCCCAGATCTTGTGCTCTATGACAACTTAAAGGCATGGGATGGTGTGGTATGTGGTGGGAGGTGGGAGGGAGGCTCAAGAGGAAGGGGACGTATATATACTTATGGCTTATTAATGTTGATATATGGCAGAATACAACACAGTATTGTAAAGCAATCACACTACAATTAAAAATCAATTAATTAGAAAAACAAAATAGGCTTCAAAATAAAGACTACTGCAAGAGATGAGGAAAGACAATACATAATGATCAAGGTATCAATCCAAGAAGAAGACATATCAATTGTAAATATTTATGCACCCAATATAGGAACAAGTTAATAAATAAAGCAAGAGTTAACACTCATAAAAGGGGAAATAAGTAATAACAGAATAATAGTGAAGGACTTCAATGCCCCATTTATTCCAATGGATATATCATTCAGACAAAAAATTATTAAGAAAGCATAGCCTTAAATGACACATTACACAAGTTAGACTTAATTGATATTCATAGGATATTCCAGGACATTCCACCCCCCAAAAAACAGAATGCATTTTCTTCTTAAGTGCACATGGAACAGTCTCCAGAATAGATCCCATCTTGGGTCACAAATAAAGTCTTGGTAAGTTTAAGAACATTTAAATCATATCAAGCATCATTTCCAACCCCAGTGCTGTAAGATTACCTATTACAGAAAACACAACTATTTTAAAAACAAATGGAGGCTAAACAATATGCTACTTTATTTTTTTATTTATTTACTTTAATTGGAGGATAATTACTTTACAACACAACACGCTACTTTGTAACTGAGAAATCATTGAAGAAATCTAAATGGAAATTCAAAAATACCTAGAAATATATGACAATAAAAGCACGAGAACACAAAACCTATGGGATGCAGCAAAAGAAGTTCTAAGAGGGAAGTTTGTAACAATAATTTTCTTACTCAAGAAAACAAAAAAAATCTCGAAGAAACAGCCGAACCTTATACCTAAAACAATTAGGAAAAGAAGAACAACTCCCTCCCTCGCCCCTGCCCAAAGTTAGTAATAGGAAAGAAATCCTAAATATTAGAGCATAAATAAATGAAAAAGAAACAAAGAAAACAATAGCAAAGATCAATAAAACTAAAACTGGTTCTTTGAGAAGGTAATTGAAATAAATAAACCATTAGCTAGACTCATCAAGAAAAAAGGGAGAAGACTCAAATCAATAAAATTGAAATTGAAAAAGAAGTTACAACTGACACCATAGAAACACAAAGAAGCATACAAGGCTACTACAAGGACAACCTGGAGGTAATTCTGAACAAAGTCTTAGAAAAGTATAGCCTTCCAAGACTGAAACAGGAAAAGACAGAAAATATGAACAGACCAATCACAAGCACTGAAACTGTGATTAAACATTTTCCAACAAACAAAAGCCCAAGGCCAGATGGTTTCACAGGTGAATTCTATCAAGCCTTTAGAAAAAGGCTGACACCTATTCTTCTCAAACTCTTCCAAAAAACTGTAGAGAAAGGAACACTTCCATGTTTATTCTACAAGACCACTTTCACCCTAATACCAAAATCAGACAAAGATATCACACAAAAAAGAAAATCATATGCCAATATCACTGATGAACATAGATGCAAGAATCATCAACAAAATGCTACCAAACAGAATCTAATAACACATTAGAAGGATAACACATCTTGATCAACTGGGATATATCGCAGAGATACAAGAATTCTTCAATATATGCAAATTGATCAATGTGATACACAATGTTAACAAATTGAAGTGTAAAAACCATATGATAATTTCAAAAGGTGTAGAAAAAGCTTTCGACAAAACTCAACATCATTTATGATAAAAGAACTCCAGAAAGTGGGCATCGAGGGACTCTATCTTAACATAATAAAGACCATATATAATAAACCCACAGCAAACACTATTCTCAACGGCAAAAAATTGAATGCATTTCCTTTAACATTAGGAAAAGGACAAGGATGCCCAGCCTCATTATTTTTATTAAACATAGTTTTTTTTGTTAATTTATTTTTTTGTTGAAAGATAATTGCTTTACAGAATTTTGTTGTTTTCCCTAAAACCTCAGCATGAATCAGTCATAGGTATACACATATCCCCTCCCTTTTGAACCTCCCTCCCTTCTCCCTCCCCATCCCACCCTTCTAGGTTGATACAGAGCCCCTGTTTGAGTTTCCTGAGCCATACAGCATATTCCCATTGGCTATCTATTTTACATATGGTAATGGAAGTTTCCATGTTACTCTTTCCGTACATCTCACCCTCTCCTCCCCTCTCCCCATGTCCATAAGACTATTCTCTATGTCTGTTTCTCCATTGCTGCCCTGTAAATAAGTTCTTCAGTACCGTTCTTCTAGACTCCATATATACATAGTATTGAAGTCCTAGCCAATGAAATCATTTAATAAAAATAAATAAATGGGACTCAAATTGGAAAAGAAGTGAATATGTCACTGTTTGCAGATGGCATGATTCTATACGTAGAAAATCCTAAATATGCTACCAGAAACTACTAGAGCAAATCAATGAATTTGGTAAAAGTGCAGGATACAAAGTTAATATGCAGACATCTCTTACATATTTATACCCTGACAATAGAAAATGAAAAAGAGAAATTAAGAAAATAATCCTATTTACAACTGAAACAGAAAGAAAATAACATCTAGGGATAAACCTAAGAGACAAAGGACCTAGATGGAGAAAGATATAAGACACTGACAACAGAAATCAAACATGACAGAAACAGATGATATACTACTGGCAAGACAGAATGGTGCTGGCACAAAACAGAAATATAGATCAATAGAATAAGATAGAAGTTCAGAGACAAACCCATGTACCTATGGTCAGCTAATCTTTGACAAAGAAGGTAAGGAAATACAATGGATGACAGCTTATGGTGAATGATGTCGGATTCGTGATTGCCAAAGATTTAGCTTTGGAACCAGGGACTAGGCTTGATCACTCAAGAGCTTTTATGTAGCAGAGTTTTAATAAAGTAAGAAAAGGGACAAAGAAAGCTTCTGACATAGACATCAGGAGGGGGATGGAGAGTGTCCCCCTTGCTAGTGTTAGCACGGGAGTTATATACATTTTAAATTGGTTATTACAGTAAATAAAAATAATGTCTCAAGGTTGTAAAGATCTTACTAGACCCACTCCCTTAATTTACATTTTAAGATAAAAGAATTGGAACTTAACAATAGACAGATCCTACCAGACCCACTCCCACAATACACATTCTAAAATATCAGGATTAATCAGAAGGTTTTCAGGAAGGAGAAACTGTCCTCAATCAGGATACATTGTTGTTATATAATCCTTAGTACAGAGTTTAAACTGAGTTGTTTGTTGTGTAATCATCAGTTCTGGGCTTAGAGGGGAAAAAAAAGTTTTATGTGACAAATACCAAGGAATGCAGAGGGAAAAAAAAATTGTCCCTTCCTTCCCCTTGCGAACCCCAGAGCCCTCTCCCTTCCTCAGGGAACCCCAGACTTCTTACCAAACACACAAACGTAAGACTAGACACAATTAAATTCTTAGTGGAAAACATGGGAAGAACACACTTTGACTCAAAGCAAAACACGACCCTTTTTGAACAACCTTCTAGAGAAATGAAAATAAAAACAAAATAAACAAACTTAAACTTAAAAGCTTTTGCATAGCAAAGGAATTCATAAACAAGGCAAAAAGATGACTGTAAAAATGGGAGAATATATTTGCAAACAAAGTAACTGATAGAGGATTCATCTCCAAAATATACAAATGGCACATGAAGCTCAATATCAAAAATATAAACACCTGAATCAAAAAATTGGTGGAAGACCTAAAAATTTCTCCAAAGACATACAGATGGTTAACAAATACATGAAAAAATGCTCAACATCCATCATTATTAGCGAAGTGAACATCTACAATGAGGTCTCACCTGACATCAGTCAGAATGGCTTTCATCAAAAAATTTAAAGAAATTAATGCTGGGAAGGGTGTGGAGAAAAGGCAACCCTCTTGAACTGTTGGTGGCAATGTAAATGGATACAACTACTATGGAGAATAGTATGGAGATTCCTTATAAAACTAAAAGTGTCATTTGACCCAACAATCCCACTACTGGGCATATACCTTGAGAAAACCATAATGCAAAAAGATAGATGCACCCCAGTGTTCTTTGCAGCACTATTTACAATAGTAAGGACATGGAAGCAAACTAAATGTCCATTTACAGATGAATGGGCAAAGAAGATGTGGTACAAATATGCAATGACACATTATACAGCCATAAAAATGAACGAAATTGGGTCATTTGTAATGATGTGGAAAAAATTTAGAGCCTGTCACACAGAATGAAGTTTGTCAGAAAGAGAAAAACATCGTGTATTAATGAATGTATATGAAATATAGAAAAATGGTACCTATTGTGTGTCAGGAATAGAGAAGCTGCCTAGAGAATGGACTTGTGGACATAGGGGAGGGAAGGAGAGGGTGGGAAGAATTGAGAAGGTATCACTGACATATATATACTACCATGTGTAAAATAGATAGTGAGAAGCTGCTTTATAGCACAAGGAGCTCATCTCAGTTCTCTGTGATGACATAGAAGGAATATGGGTGTGGGAGGGAGGATCAAAAGGGAGGGAATATATGTACACATATAGCTGATTTACATTGTTGTACAGCAGAAACTAACACAGTTTTGTAAACCAATTATACTCCAATTAAAAATAAATATATAAATAAAAAGAAAATAATAACAGAAAAGGATTAAAATAGATTACAGTCTGAAAAATGTATCAAATCAACATGCTCCACACCTAATTTACACAATGCTATTTGTCAATTACATCTGAATAAAGATGTTTTAAGTAAAAATATAAAGTAGAATCAGTTTCTTTTTTTTAAATTTCTTTACTTTATTGTG
>ML663483.1:4016348-4080853 GCA_007570785.1 Antilocapra americana | reverse complement strand
GCCATTCTCCCTTATCATCCCACCCTTGCCCTCTTCCACAGAGTCCACGAGTCTGTTCTATACATCTGCGTTTCTTTTGCTGTCTCGCATGCTGGGTTCTCATTACCATCTTTCTAAATTCCAAATATATGCGTTAGTATACTGTATTGTTGTTTTTCCTTCTGGCTTACTTCACTCTGGATAATAGGCTCCAGTTCCGTCCACCTGAGTAGAACTGATTCAAATGAATTTTTTTTAATGCTGAGTAATATTCCATTGTGTATATGTACCACAGCTTTCTTATCCATTCATCAGTTGATGGGCATCTAGGTTGCTTCCATGTCCTGGCTATTGTAAACAATGCGGCGATGAACATTGGGGTACACGTGTCTCTTTCAATTCTGGTTTCCTCAGTGTGTATGCCCAGCAGTGGGATTGCTGGGTCATATGGCAGTTTCATACGTTAATGAAATGTATGAAACACATTAATTTATAATGTATTAATTAGCAGCTGATTTGCACTACAAAAGATGTTAAAACAATTCTTGATGGAGAAAGAAAAGAATTCTATATGGAAAACTGGGACTTCACAGAGAAATGAAGAGGGCCACAAATGGTAAATATGTAAGTAATTATTAAATAATAAAAATTTAATTAAAAATTTGAATATCTGAACAATTTATTTCTGAGTAAACTGTAAAAGTTTACTTTTCAGAAAGAGTAACCCACTACTTTTATACATCTATAAAAAACATTTGCAAAAGATTTTATTTAATTAAACTAATGAGGAAACCAGAAAAATAGTAAAGCCAGTTTGAGAAGCTAATAATGTATGGAAGATTTTTTTTTAAATGTTAGGATAAAATTGCTATTTTAGATACAATACTACAATGCTTACAAGGGCACAAAATGCAACTGTTGGAATTATCCATTTAAACCAACAGAAATAATTTGCATCTCTAATACACAAAATCTATAAGTTAGAGTATAACGATCACCCTAATAATGAAACCAGACAACAATGCCACAAAAAAGAAAACTACAGGCTAACGTCACTGATGTACATAGATGTAAAAATTTTCAACAAAATTCTAGCAAACAGAATCCAACAACATATTAAAAATATCATACATCAATACCAAGTGAGTTTTATCCCAGGGATGCAAGGATTCTTCAATATTCACAAATCAATCAATGTGATACACCACATTAATAAACTGATAGATAAACACCATATGATGATTATCTCAATAGATGAAGAGAAAGTCTTTGACAAAATTCCACACCCATTTATGATTAAAAAAAAAAAACAACTCTCCAGAAACCAGGCATAGAAGGAACATACCTCAACATAATAGAAGCCATATATGACAAACCTGCAGCAAACATTATCCTCAATGGTGAAACACTAAAAGCATTTCCTCTAAAATCAGGAAGAAGTCAACAGTGCCCACTCTCATCACTACTATTGAACACAGTTTTAGAAGTTTTAGGCACAGCAATCAGAGAAGAAAAAGAAATAAAAGAATCCAGATTGGACAAGAAGTAAAACTCTCACCGTTTGCAAATGACATGATCCTCTACACAGAAAACCATAAAGACAGCACCAGAAAATTACTAGAGATAATCAATGAATAAATTTGTAAGATATAAGATTAAAATACTTAGGAATCAATCTACCTAAAGAAACAAAAGACCTATATATAGGAAACTATAAAATACTGATGAAAGAAATCAAAGATGAAACAAATAGATGGAGAAATATACCATGTTCATGGACTGGAAGAATCAATATAGTGAAAATGAGTATATTACCCAAAACAACCTATAGATTCAATGCAATCCCTACCAAGCTACCAATGGTAATTTTCAAAGAACTAGAACAAATAATTTCACAATTTGTATGGAAACATGAAAAACCTTGAATAACCAAAGCAATCTTGAGAAAGAAGAATGGAACTGGAGGCATCAACCTTCCTGACTTCAGACTATACTACAAATCTATAGTCATCAAGACAGTATGGTACTGGCACAAAGACAGAATATAGATCAGTGGAGCAAAATGGAAAGCCCAGAGATAAATCCACACACCTCTGCACTTTATCTTTGAAAAAGGAGTCAAAAATATACAATGGAGAGAAGACAGTCTCTTTAACAAGTGGTGCTGGGAAAACTGGTCAACCAAGTGTAAAGAAAAATGAAGCTAGAACCCTTTCTAACACTATACACAGTAATAAAATTAAAAATGGATTAAAAATCTACATGTAATACCAGAAACTATAAAACTCTTAGAGGAAAACACAGGCAGAACACTCTCTGACATAATCACAGTAAGATCTTCTATGGCACACCTCCTAGAGAAATGAAAATAAAAGCAAAATTTTAAAAATGGGCCCTAATTAAACTTAGAAAATTTTGCACAACAAAGGAAACTATAAGCAAGGTAAAAAGGCAGCCTTCAGCATGGGAGAAAATAGCAAACAAAACAACTGCAAAGAATTAATTTCTAAAATATACAAGTTTATACTTAAATGTACTTAAGTTTATACTTAAATGTACTTAAGTTTAAGAACATTGAAATCCTATCAAGCATCATTCCCAACCACAGTGCTGTAAGATTGTCTATTACAGAAAACACAACTATTAAAAAAAACAAATGGAGGCTAAACAATATGCTACTTTATTTTTTAATTCATTTATTTTAATTGGAGGATAATTACTTTACAACACAATACACTACTTTGTAACTGAGAAATTGTTCAATAAAAAACAAATTAATTAAAAAACCCTGCATTTTAGTAGTGTATATCTTACTGCACTCTATATATATTCTATCTCCTCCATGAGAGTGTGAGCTCCTTGAATATGGTATATGTCTTTGCACCCAAACATACTAAACATAGGCATTCAACAAATATTTTTAGGAAGAAAGCAGAGTAATCTGCAGCTAATCTGCAATAAAGCTAATCTGCAGCCTTAGCTTTATTTATAACATATTATTACAAACTGTACTGAGAAATGAGGTGGGGGGGAGGAATGTGCAAGCAGTTCGAAACTCTCTGGTCAACTATCAATATACTTCCTATCTAAAGTGAAAAGATCATTGGACAGAGACATCAGAATACCCTGATCCTTTCTTGCCATGGCATTTAGGGATACCAGTTAATACTAAAAAGCAAATGCAGACAGTACAGACAGAACACTAGATGGCAGCAAAAGAAATATTGAAAAGGCTGTATTCAGTTCAGTTAAGTTCAGTCGCTCAGTTGTATCCAACTCTTTACGACCCCATGGACTGTAGCATTCCAGGCCCCCCTGTCCATCATCAACTCCCAGAGCTTCCTCAAACTCATGTCCATCGAGTCGGTGATGCCACCTAAACACCTCATCCTCTGTTGTCCCTTCTCCTCCTGCCCTCAATCTTTCCCAGCATCAGAGTCTTTTCAAAAGAGTCAGTTCTTCGCATCAAGTGGTCAAAGTATTAGAGTTTCAGCTTCAGCATCAGTCCTTCCAATGAATATTCAGGACTGATTTCCTTTAGGATTGACTGGTTGGATCTCCTTGCATGCCAAGGGACTCTCAAGAGTCTTCTCCAACACCACAGTTCAAAAGCATCAATTCTTCGGCACTAAGCTTTCTTTATAGTCTAACTCTCAGGTCCATACATGACTACTGGAAAAACCATTGCTTTGACTAGATGGACCTTTGTTAGTTAAGTAATGTCTCTGCTTTTTAATACACTGTCTAGTTTGGCCATAGCTTTCCTTCCAAGGAGCAAGCGTCTTTTAATTTCATGACTGCAGTCACCATCTGCAGTGATTTTGGAGCCCCCCCCCAAAATAAAATCTGCTACTGTTTCCCTATCTATTTGGCATGAAGTGATGGGGCCAGATGCCATGATCTTAGTTTTCTGAATGCTGAGTTTAAGCCAACTTTTTCACTCTCTTCTTTCACTTTCATCAAGAGATTCTTTAGTTCTTCTTCGCTCTCTGCCATAAGAGTGGTGTCATCTGTGTATCTGGGGTTATTGATATTTCTCCCAGCAATCTTGATTTCAGCTTGTGCTTCATCCAGCCCAGCATTCTGCATGATGTACTCTGCATATAAGTTAAATAAGCTGAGTGACAATATACAGCCTTGATGTATTCCTTTCCTGATTTGAAACCAGTCTGTTGTTCCATGTCGTTTTAACTGTTGCTTCTTGACCTGCATACAGATTTCTCAGGAGGCAGGTCAGGGGATCTGGTATTCCCATCTCTTTGAGAACTTTCCACTGTTTGCTGTGGTCCACACAGTCAAAGGCTTTGGCATAGTCAATAAAGCAAAAGTAGATATATTTTTTTGGAACTCTTTTGCTTTTCCTATGATCTAATGGATGTAGGCAATTTGATCTCTGGTTCTTCTCCTTTTTCTAAATCCAGCTTGAACATCTGGAAGTTTATGGTTCATGTACTGTTGAAGCCTGGCTTGGATAATTTTTAGCTTTACTTCCATAATGTGTGAGATGAGTGCAATCATATGGTAGTTTGAGCATTTTTTCATTGTCTTTCTTTAGGATTGGAATGAAAACTGACCTTTTCCAGTCCTGTGGCTGCTGCTGAGTTTTCCAGATTTGCTGGCATAATGAGTGCAGCACTTTCACAGCATCATATTTTAGATTTTTAAATAGCTCAACTGGAATTCCATCAACTCCACTAGCTTTGTTTGTAGTGATGTTTCCTAAGGCCCACCTAACTTTGCGTTCCAGGCTCTCTGGCTCTAGGTGAGTGATCACACCATTATGCTTATCTGGGTCATGAACATCTTTTGTGTATAGTTCTTCTTTGTATTCTTGCCATCTCTTCTTAATATCTTCAGCCTCTGTTAGGTCCATGCCATTTCTGTCCTTTATTGTGCTCATCTTTGCATGAAATGCTCCCTTGGAATCTCTAATTTTCTTGGTATTAGGTGATTTATATTAATATTAGTCCACTGCTGCTCTTCATTTGGCTACAGAGTTCAATTAATATCATCCTGGAGTGTGAAGTATACTAAAGGTATGTTGTTATAGGCCTTATCCAGTTTTTATTACAACTAAAAAGCTGCAGAATCTTGGCAGCTGTTTATTTAAGTGATTACGATTCTGTCTTTTAGTTTCTCTTTTAATCTGTTTCTTCTGATTATAAAATGGAGATAGATTATTATTTTAGAGTTGCTTAAATATGAAATGTTTAAAATTTAAAAATTAGCCTGATGAATATTGTTTTGTTATGAAACGGAATACTGTGAGGGAGAGGAAGAGGGCAGGGGTGTGTCGTCCAGTTTTTTCCCTGCTTTTCAGTCTTTCTGCTGCTGCCATCTAGTGTTCTGTTTTATACTGCTTGCATTAGCTTTACCATACCTGGGATAAGATAAAGTAGAACATGATCATAACAATTATAGCTCTCATTTGTGATGATCCCTGTAGTTTACAAAGTACTTTCACACATGTGTAATCATAGATTACTCCTAATCAGCATTTCTATGATCCAGAGACTACAAATACTATAAAACAAATAATCATACAATGTCAAAACTGAAAAGGATATTAGAATATAGCTAGACCCATGGTTTTCAAGCCATATTTTTCTCTGTCCTAGAGGTCCAGGGAAGTGACTTGGGGATAGAGCAGGGGTAATGGGACTTCCTCCCCTCACTCCTACCACCATAAAATACACCTCCTTTATATATAGCAAGTTTCATTTATATGTTTTATCTATCTGAGTACAAATATGATTTTATTTCAGTATGAGGTTTTGTCCACTGCCAGGATTCTACTACATAAAAATAAAAATTGATAATTCATACAGATGAGAAAACTGAAGCTCAGAGAGTTTCAGTCACAAGTCAAAGATCACACAGCTAATAAGCAGCAGAGCAAAATCTGCCTGATTCCAAGGCCCAAGTTGGCTTCCCAGACTATAGAGTTGCTTATAATGAAGTAGATTAAGTTCAGATTGTTGAAAGAAAGGAAAGATCAAACAGATGGCTCTTCAAAAACTGTGGTAAAATATACATAACATAAAATTTACCATTTTAATCATTATTTTCAGTTTACAATTCAGTGTCATTAAGTACATTTACAACATGTATCCATACTGAATTCACCACTATTTCCATAACTTCTTTTGTCATCCCAAAAAGAAACTCCATACCCATTAATCAATAACTCCCCATTCTCCTCTCAATCCAGTCCCTGGAGACTAACAGTTATTCTCTGTGTCTATGAATTTGACTGCCTAGGAACCTCATATAAGCAGAATTATATAATATTTTCAACCTGTGACTGACTTATTTCACTTAGCATAATGTCTTCAAGGTTCACCCACGTTGTAGCATGTGTCAAAAGTCCCTTCTTTTTTAAGCTTGAGTAATATTACATTGTATGTTATATACTACATTTTGTTTATTCATTCATTCATCAATGGACATTGGATTGTTCTCTACTGTTGAATGTTGTCAATAATACTGCTATGAATATTACTGTACAAATATATGTAACTCCCTGATTTCATTTACTTTGGTTATATCTGAGAATAAAATTGCTAAATCATGCAGTATTTCTATATTTAACTTTTTCCAAAACTACCAAATTGCTTTTCACATTGAAGTATATTTTTTCTTTTATTCATTTAAAAAAGTTTTTGTAGTATAGTTTCTATACAAAGTTGTGCTAGTTTCAGGTATATAGCAAAGCTTCCCTCATAATTCAATTGATAAATAATCCACCTGCGATGCAAGGGACCCGGGTTCGATTCCTGGATTGGGACGTTCCTCTGAAAAAGGGATAAGCTACCCACTGCAGCATTCTTGGGCTTCCCTTGTGGCTCAGCTGGTAAAGAATCTGCCTGCAGTGAGGGAGATCTGGTTTCGATCCCTGGGTTGGGAAAATCCCCTGGAGAAGGGAAAGGCTACTCACTCCAGTATTCTTGCCTGGAGAACTCCGTGGACTGTATAGTCCATGGGGTCGCAAAGAGTCGTACACGACTGAGTGACATTCATTTTCACATATATTTATATATATTTCCCTGGGTAAATATATTTGATCCCTGGGTCAGAAAGATCCTCTGCAGTAGGAAATGGTAACCACCCACTCCAGTATTCTTGCCTGGAAAATTCCACGGACAAAGAAGCCTGATGGGCTACAGTACATGAGGTCACAAAGATTTGAACTCAACTGAGAAAATACAACAGCATATGTGTGTGTGTGTGTGTGTGTGTGTGTGTGTATACATATATACATAGAATTATATATTATATAGAATATATATATTCTATATATATTCTATTCTATATTGCATATATATATAGAATTATATATTATATAGAATATATATATTCTTTTTCATTTCCCTATGCTATGCAGTAGGTCCTTATTATCTATTTTATATGATATTACTTATATGTGGAATCTAATTAAAATGATACAAATGAAATTATTTACAAAACAGACTCACAGTTCTCAAAATCAAATTTATGATTACCTATGGGGAAATGTGAGGAGAAGTGATAAATTAGGAGATTAGAATTAACATGTATATATTGAAGTATTTTTTAAAAGCAATGGATTATAAATTCAGACAATATGTTTTCCAAATAATTTATTTACCACTGCCAATAAAGATTTTCCTTTTATGTTAAACTGTTTTTTCATAGAACATTGTTGTCTATAATCAAGAACACCTTATGTGTTGACGGATGAACAGATAAGTAAAACGTGGTATACACATACAGTGGAACATTTTTCAGCCTTTAAAAGGAAGGAAGTTCTGGCACATATACAACATGAATAAACCTTGTGGACATTTTGATAAGTCAAATAAGCCAGACACAAGAGGACAAATGTGTGAATCCATTAAGGTGAAATATCTAGAGGAGTCAGATTCTTGAGACAGAAAGCAGAATTATAGTTCCTGGGGTTTAGGGGATGAGCATTGTGTAGTGGGACAGTGTTTCAGTTTTGCAAGATTAAAAAAAAATCACAAGGTTGGTAACACAACATGAATATACTTAGCACTGAACTGTACACTTAAAAATGGTTAAGATGGTAAATTTTAGGTTCTGTGCATTTTACCACAATTAATTCTTTAATAAAAAGAAATTTAAAAGAAAAAAAACCTTATGTGGTTTTTATCACTGCTTATACAAAGATTCTCTTGCTCTCTGTTACAATGAACTGAAGTTTTTGTTGATAATTATTGCTGAAGTTAGAAGTCCTATGTTGTCTATGAAGATGCACTTCTTTACAATCTTTTCCTTTTTGTCTACCTTCCTTAACTTATTTTAGCAAGGTCCTAATCTAATAGCAATTCTGACAATTTATCTAAGCACTGCCTTCAAATAATGGAAGAATAAGACTAATACCATGCCATGTTTTTAAATTGCTCCAGATAAATTAAATGCCCCTTTCTCAGTGTTAAGTCTTCAGGTTTCCTAAAGCATAATTTTTAAAATTAAAAAAAAAGTTTTTTCACTTGGATCCGTTAATTAATGAACTGAATGATCAACTTACAGTATTATGTCACAATGTCTCTTTTACCTGAAGTAACTTTGTGGTAAAAATAAAATGTCCTTTTTATTTTTAATCCCAGCACATAATGTGAAAAGTTTCCAACGGATGCATAATATGAAATAAAATTGACCAGGATTAATTCTATCATTATTGCTAATATCAGTGAATGTGACAAAAATAAATTTGTTTGAAGGAAGTATTATTAGATACATTGATTCCTAAAAGATAATTCTACCTACATACTGACAGATTCAGGGAATTAATTAACCAAATGTTTACCCAAGAGCTACTAATCTTCTGAGTTAACAAGAGAGGAAGATCCCTGTTTTCATGGAGGTTCTAGTCTAATGCCATGAAACAGACAAAGCACAAATAAGTAAAAAATATTCAAATAGTGACAAGTACTAGATGGAAAGAGCTATTCTTTAGGTAAGATGGCCAAGGAAGACTTTTCTGAAGAAATATTTGAACTGACACCTGAATGGCAAAAGTAGGAAACAGCCATGCAAAATATGATCCTGGCAGAGGGAATGGAAAGTGTAAAGACCATGAGGTAGGAGAGGAAAGGTACATGCTTACGAGATCATGTAGGGTCTTGAAAGTCACAAAAAGGGGTTTAAACTTCGACCTCAGTTATCACCAGGTATATAATCGACTATTAAAGAGTCTAAATCTTCATTCAGTCTTTTACAGGAGAATTTGCAATTTCCCTTATTCTTGTGGTGGAAGACAAGTCATTAGAAGTATATTCTAAATTCAAACAGTGGTCATAACATTTTACCTTTATTACTACAAATTTATGATTGGACACTATTGATGAAAAGGTAGGAAAATAGGTCAGTGGTATTGCTGCATTTTTGTGATGCTCTCAAGTAAAGTGTGTTGCAATAAGAGAAAATGGGATTTTATTTCAAAGAATTTAAAAGCCACATTATTTTATGGTTCAAGCTTGAGACACTTTGGGCCAGGGGGAGATAGTAAACCAATTATGAATTTCAATGCAAACCTAAAAGGTAAAAAATTTGCAGCTAATCCTTATTCTTTGGAACAAATGAGGTTTGGAGTTGGTGAAAGGAAATCTGGACAGTCATTGGAGTTTTCCTGTTTTTATGACCCTTCCCTTCCTTGCCACCCAAGTCTGATCCCTACTTCTTATACTGCTTCAGGAGAAAATGTGGAAAAGGTCAAAATGTTACCTTAGAAAAGGACAAGAATTCCTAGTAACCAGAGGGATGATTTTTTTTTTTTTTGCAGTTGAAGATGGAGAAGCTCTATACAGGCAGCAAAAACAAGACTGGGAGCTAATTGTGGCTCAGATCATGAACTCCTTATTGAAAAATTCAGACTTAAATTGGAGAAAGTAGAGAAACCCACTAGACCACTCAGGTATGACCTAAATCAAATCCCCTATGATTATACAATAGAAGTGACAAAAAGATTCAAGGGATTCAATCTGGTAGACAGAATGCTGCCAGATTGGTAGACAGAAGAATTACGGACAGAGGTTTATGACATTGTACAGGAGGCAGTGATCAAAACCACCCTCCCCCCAAAAAAAAAATAGAAATGCAAAGAGGAAAAATGGCTGTATGAGGAGACCTTACATATAGCTGAAAAGAGAAGGAGGGAGATAGAGGTGACCAGGAGGAGAGGAGGGGGAGTCAAAAGGGGAGAGACCAATCTAGCCAGCAATCACTTCCCTAAGTGTTCTCCACAGCCCAGAATACTCAGAGAGATTCACAGAGTTAAGCAGAGACGAGAAGGGGGAGGGAGGAGATAGGGTGACCTGGGGGAGAAAAGAGAAAGTCAAAAGAAGAGATAGCAATCAAGCCAGTAATCACACCCCTTAGTAAAAATGGGTAGTGAAGATTAGATTCTTAAAGATACAAAATTGATAACAAATATCAAAAAGCAAAGATTAGAAATTTATAGTAGAGATTAGACTCTCAAAAATACAATAGTAAAAATACAAATAAAAATCAATTGCAAAAATTATAAAATATATATATATGAAATTTTCTTTAAAAATATGGTCTTTTGGCAAGGTAATAATAGTTTATAAAAATGAAAATTAAAGGAGTAATAAAGAACTTAAAATTTTAAAAATTATAAATTATAATACAAATATATCTAGGAATGTCTCTGGAGCTGTTGAGGGCAATGTGGGGTCAGTTCATTTCCAGATAGTTCCTTATTCCTTGTTCTTCTCAAGATCTATAGGTCCCTTTCAATGCTTGGTCTATGCTAACTACAGGGTTTTAATCTGTTGAACCTGTCACTTCGAGAGCGGTTCCCTCCTCTTTGTTTATTCTGGCTTCCTCTGTTTGCAAGTCTCATCAGTATCTTATTTCTACACTGACACAAGGGGGCGAAGGTGGTCACTTGTTTAGGCTCACTTGTTCAGTTGTGCTGTGGGGAGGGAGGGACACTGAAAACAAATATCACTGGTGTATGTGGGGAATGCTCACAGTGTATGGACCACACTGGGTTTGCCCCAGCTCACGGCATGTGTGCTTTCCCTGTCTACACTTTTCAGGCTCCAGGTTGCTCTGCAGGGGAGCTGTCCAAAGCCGGCCCTGGGTTTTGTGCACTTCCCAGGTCTGAGCTGCTCAGTTTCAGGTTCTCAGGTACTCCACAAAGGTACAGACTTGGTTAGGCGTGTATTTTGTGCCCTTCCCAGGTGCGAGGAGCTCAGGTGACCAGGTGCTTTGCAAGCACACAGTCCCCAGTGGGCTGTGCATCTTAATCACCTCCCCAGTCCTGGCTGCTTGGTTTCCTGGATGGGCTGCAAGAGCGCTGTCTCAGATGTGCTGTGTGTCTCCTCTGGGGAGCTGATCTCTGGCTGCGACCCTCCTGGCAGATGCCAACCATCCACGATCCCAGGAAGACTTGGTTAGCAACTGGATGCCTGCTCACAGTTTGGTGTGGGATGCCATCACTGGGGCCAAGATTGCCCCTTGCCTTCCAGCTCTGGCTGTCACCCACCTGTTTGTATGCCTCTGGTCGGGGAATGGGCTGGTCTGCAGCCAGTTAGCTCTCCTTTGGTGTTCACTCAATCCTTTGTTCTGTGAGTGGGCCCAGATGTGCCTTAGGTTAGAGCTTTTTGTGGGTAAGTTCTCTCTCTCTCTCTCTCTCTCTCTCTCTCTGTTTATCCCACAGTTTGGGTTGCTATCTCATGTTAGCTCCCTCAGATTGTCCTCTGGGCATTCAGGCCCGATCCTTACCCTAACCATGTAACCCATTCTTCCCTGTTCAGCTCCCACTCACTGGAGGCAGACAGGAGCGTCTGGGCTACTTTTCTACTGGGAGTTGTGGTTAGGCGCTTATTCTGAGGTGTTTTTTTTTTCCTCCTGCTTATGTTGCCCTCTTAGATTCCAAAACTCCCCAGAGACCTGCTGTTTGGAAACTTCTCCTTCAAGACTCCCTCCCCAGGACGGGTATCAATCCCTAACTCTTTTGTCTCTCTTTTTGGTTTCTGTATTTTGTCCTGTCTCCTTTCAAAGAGAATGGGCTGCCTTTTGGGTGTCTGGTGTCCTCTGCCAGTGTTCAGAAGTCGTTTTGTGGAAGTTGCTCAGCTTTCAGATGATCTTTTGATGAATTTGTGGGGGAGAAATTGTTCTCCCCATCCTATTCCTCTGCCATCTTAGGGATGCCCCTCAGAAATATAACTATTTTTTAATACTTATCATGTATCATGCATACTTGCTATACTCATTCGTTCTAATACTTTTTATATTCATCAGGATTTTTAATATATAGAATGGTGTAATTTGCAAATGGAGATAGTTTTACTTCTTTTCCACTCTTGTTGCCTTTTTCTTTTCTTACCCAAACAACCATGTGAGGACAATGTTGAATAGAAGCAGAAGAGGCATAAATCCTTTCTTCTTGATCTTTAGTGGAATGTATTCAGTATTTCGTTATTAAGTATGATATTAACTGGGTTTTTCATAGATACTCTTTATCAGGCTGAGGAAGTTCCTTTTTATTTGCTGCACATTATTGTCAAAAATTGGTGTTGAATTTTATCAAATGATTTTTCTAATTCTAATGACAAGATAATGTAGTTTTCATTTTATTCTATTAATATGGTGCATTACATTAATTGATTTTCAACTTTTAAACCAAACTGCTTTTCTGGGATAAAGCTCTCTTGATCAAGATGTATATACCTTTATATATGTTGCAGGATTTGACTTACAATCTAGTAGTATTTTTGAACCAATGGATATTTTGAACCTAAGGAATATCAGTCTGTAGTTTTCTTGTGTTGTCTTTATCAGACTTTAGTATCTTTGCAACACTGGGCTCATAAAATATGTTGGAACATGTCCCTTTCTCAGTTTTTGAATGATTAGTGTTAATTTTATTTGGTAGAATTCATCAGTGAATCTTCTAGGACTGGGGTTTTCTCTGTTCAGTTCAGTCATTCAGTCATGTCCAACTCTTTATGACCCTATGGTCTGCAGCATGCTAGGCTTCCCTGTCCATCATCAACTCCAGGAACTTGCTCAAACTCATGTCCATCGAGTCAGTGATGCCATCCAACCATCTCATCCTCTGTTGTTCCCTTCTCCTCCTGCTTTCAATCTTTCCCAGATCAGAGTCTTTTCCAATGAGTCAGTTCTTCTCATCAGGTGGCCAAAGTACTGGAGTTTCAGCTTGAGCATCAGTCCTTCCAACGAATATTCAAGACTGATTTCCTTTTGGATGGACTTGTTTGGTCTCCTTGCAGTCCAAGGAACTTTCAAGAGTCTTCTCCAACATCACAGTTCAAAAGCATCAATTCTTTGGCATTCAGCCTTCTTTATGGTGCAACTCTCACATCCATACATGACTACTGGAAAAACCATAGCTTTGACTAGATGGACCTTTGTCAGCAAAGTAATGTCTCTTTTTAAAAATATGCTGTCTAGGTTTATCATGGCTTTTATTCCAAGGAACAAGTGTCTTTTAATTTCATGCTGCAGTCACCACCTGCAGTGATTTTGGAGCCCCCCAAAATAAAATCTGTCATTGTTTCCAGTATTTTCCCATAAATTTACCATGAAGCAATGGGACTGGATGCCATGATGTTAATTTTTAAAATGTTGAGTTTAAGCCAAATTTTTCACTCTCCTCTTTCACCTTCATCAAGAGGCTCTTCAGTTCTTCTTTGCTTTCTGCCATAAGGGTGTCTCATCTGCGTAGCTGAGATTAGTGATATTTCTCCCAACAACCTTGATTCCAGCTTGTGCTTCACTCAGCCAGGCATTTTGCATGATACAATCTGCATATAAGCTAAATAAGCAGGGTGACGATATACAGCCTTGATGTACTCCTTTTGCAATTTGGAACCAGTCCTTTGTACCATGTCTGTTTCTAACTGTTGCTTCTTAACTTGCATACAGATTTCCCAGGAAGCAGATAAGGTAGTCTGGTAGTCCCATCTCTTTGAGAATTTTCCACAGTTTGTTATCATCCACACAGAGGCTTTGGCATAGTCAGCAAAATGGAAGGAGATGTTTTTTCTGGAACTCTCTTGTTTTTTGATGATCCAACTGATGTCGGCAATTTGATCTCTGATTCCTCTCCCTTTTCTAAAACCAGCTGGAACATCTGGAAGTTCTCGGTTCACATGCTGTTGAAGCCTGGCTTGGAGAATTTTGAGCATTATTTGCTAGTGTGTGAGATGAGTGCAATTGTGCAGTAGTTTGAATATTCTTTGGCATTGCTTTTCTTTGGGATTGGAATGAAAACTGACCTTTTCCAGTCCTGTGGCCACTGTTGAGTTTTCCAAATTTGCTGGCATAATGAGTGCAGCACTTTAAGAGCAGCATCTTTTAGGATTTGACATAACTTAACTGCAAAATGGGTTTTCTCTGTGGGATGTGTTAAAATTATGAATTAAATTTACTTGTCTGAGTTCAGGCTTCTATAACAAGAACACCATAGAACGGATAGCTTAAACAGCAAACATTTATTTCTCACAGTTCTGGAGGCTGGAAAGTCTAAGATCAATGTAATGGGAAATTCAGTAGCTGTGAGCGTCATCTTCCTGGCTTGCAACAGCCATCTTCTTATTGTATCCTTGCATATATATAAAGCAAGGCTCTAGTCTCTTGTCTTATGAGGACACTATAACAGGTTAAAATTTCATTTATTTTTGGGGCTACATCAGCTTTTAGTTGAGGCACTTGAGATCTTCATCACATCATGCAGGATCTTTTGTTGTGGCATATGAACTATCTAGTTGTAGTGCATGGGTTTCAGTAGGTGTGGTGCATGAGTTTCAGCAGTTGTGAGACACAGGTTTAGTTTCTCTGTGGCACGTGAAATCTTAGTTCCCTGACCAGGGACTGAACCCACATCTTCTGCATTGCAAGGTGGATTCTTAACCACTAGACGACCAGGGAAGTCCCAACAGATAAAAATTTAATTTCACATGTACAATATTCTTGGAGAAGGCAATGGCACCCCACTCCAGTACTTTTGCCTAGAAAATCCCATACATGAAGGAGCCTGGTAGGCTGTAGTCCATGGGGTCACTAAAAGTCAGACACAACTGAGCGACTTCACTTTCATTTCTCACTTTCATGCATTGGAGAAGGAAATGGCAACCCACTCCAGTGTTCTTGCCTGTAGAATTCCAGGGACAGCAGAGCCTGGTGGGCTGCCGTCTATGGGGTCGCACAGAGTCGGATACGACTGAAGCAACTTAGCAGCAGCAGCAGCAGCAGTACAGTATTCTTGCCTAAAAAATCCCATGGACAGAGGAGCCTGGCAGGCTGTAGCTCATAGGGTCCCAGAGTCAGACACGACTGAAGTGACTTAGCATTCACAAGGGGTTCCACAAAGACAATGAGACCTAAGGACAAGTTGGGCAGTTTAGGTTTATATGCCATGTTGAGGGATTCCCAAGTGGCTCAGTGGTAAGGAATCCACCTTCTGATGCAGGAGACTTAGGTTCAATCCCTGGGTCAGGAAGACCCCCTGGAAGAGGAAGTGGCAACTCACTCTAATAATATTGACAGGTCAATGTCATGGACAGAGGAGCCTAGTGGGCTACATTCCATGGAGTCACAAAGAGCTGGACTCAACAAAGCAACTGAGTATATGCCGTGTTGAGCTAAGGAATGGGATTAGGGCCCTGGAGCTTCAAAGGGGAGGTGGGTGATTCACAGTACTATATGGGAAGAAGATGACTGGTAACTAGATATTTATTCTGCCATACAAATCAGTCATTCAGAGAAAAAGTGATCTCTTGGAAATAACTCTTTCACAGGCCAGGCCCACTATCTAAATTACTTTATGTATCTAAGGGAGAGGTAAAATGTTTCAAGTCTTCTAGTTCTTGACTGCCTTCAGCTCAAAATAGTCTACATCCCAATGTGCCACATTTTTGGGAGTTTCATTCTGAACCCCTTCAGACTCATGTTGTTGCCAGTCTTGTCTTGCTTGGTAACAAAATGCTTTGGCTGACTCAAAGATTAATTAGTCTCTCTCAAAACTTTTAAGCTAAGTTTAATAAACCAAACTCAAGTCAGATGTTCTTTGAATCAAAAGGTATCTAGGAGATAAGAATAACCTGAAGTAGCTTCAATTGATAGCATATTAGACAGTGTATTAAATACTAGACAGTGTATTAAAAAGCAGACACCACTTTGCTGACAAAGATTTGTCTAGTCAAAGCTATGGTTTTTCCAGTAGTCATGTACATGTGAGAGTTGGACCATAAAGAAGGCTGAGCACCAAAGAACTGATGCTTTCCAACTGGTGCTAGAGAAGACTCTTGAAAGTTCCTTGGACAGAAAGGAGCTCAAACCAGTCAATCCTAAAGGAAATCAACCCCAGATATTCATTGGAAGCACTGATGCCGAAGCTGAAGCTCCAATATTTAGCCAGCTCATATGAAGGGCTGACTCGCTGAAAAAGTCCTTGATACTGGGGAAAACTGAAGGCAGGAGAAGGGGGGTGACAGAGGATGAGATAGTTGGATGGCATCACTGACTTGATGGATATGAGTTTGAGCAAACTCCGGGAGAGATAGTGAAGAACAGGGAAGCCTGGCATGCTGCAGTCTATGGGGTTGCAGAGTCGGACATGACTGAGCAACTGAACAGCAATAAGCTTCAATTGAAAAGAGATTTCAATGTTTTCTGGGATTCTGACTGCTAGTGCTGGAGGGTCTCCTGTGGAGGCATGGGTTGGCAATGACTCACTTCGGGGACAGGGGCACTGGCAGCAGCAGTCCTTGGAGGTGCCCCTTGGCATAAGTCCTCTTGGAAGTCACCACATACTATAGAGCCTGTAGACTCCAGGGCTGGCTCTTCTCAGGCCAAACAACTCTTCAGTTCAGTTCAGTTCAATTGCTCAGTCGTGTCCGACTCTTTGCGACCCCATGGACTGCAGCACGCCAGGCCTCCCAATCCATCACCAACTCCTGGATCTTGCTCAAACTCATGTCCATTGAGTTGGTGATGCCATCCAACCATCTCATCCTCTGTCGTTCCCTTCTCCTCCTGCCCTCAATCTTTCCCAGCATCAGGGTCTTTTCCAATGAGTTAGCTCTTTGCATCAGGTGGCCAAAGTATTGGAGTTTCAGCTCACGTCAAAGAAGCTGACCTCATATGGAATCCGATGTCTTCTTCTCTAGAACACTTTGAGAAGCAGCAAGAGTGTCAGTTAGTGAG
The DNA here is from genome assembly GCA_007570785.1 of Antilocapra americana. Taxonomy (NCBI): domain Eukaryota; kingdom Metazoa; phylum Chordata; class Mammalia; order Artiodactyla; family Antilocapridae; genus Antilocapra; species Antilocapra americana. The sequence continues at coordinate 4,063,672 of ML663483.1, read as the reverse complement.
AACCCAAGGTCAAACCGGCATGATGTCATCCAGCAATGTGTGTGGTCAGAGGCCCATTTAGATTCGAATTCCAGTTCACGAGGGGAGCAGTGGGAACAGGAGTGTGGAACTGCTTTTTAATATGCTGTCTAGGTTGGTTATAACTTTTCTTCCAAGAAGTAAGTGTCTTTTTATTTCATGGCTGCAGTCACAATCCGCAGTGATTTGGGGGCTCAAAAAAAAAACAACTCTTATAAGGACCCTATTATTATCATAAGGACCTCACCCTAATCACCTCACCTAAACCTAATTACCTCCTAAAAGCATCACCTCCTAATATCCTGCTGGGAGTTGTGGTTTCAACATATGAATTTCTGGGAGCCAGAAACATTAAGTCCATAACACTTGCTAAAATTCTATTTAGATTTTCTATTTATTCTGTCAGTTTGGGCAGTTTGTGTCATTTTAAGAATGTGCGCATTTGTTTTCTGGTATGTAGTTGTTATGGACTGAATTGTGGACTTCTGCTCCATATGTTGAGGCTCTAACCCCTAATTTGACTGTATTTTGAAAGGACCTTTAAGGAGGCAATTAATGTCAAATGAGGTCACAAGGATGGGGCCCTAATCCAGTAGGATTGGTGTCCTCCTAAGATGAGAAAGAGCCACCAGGGATGCATGCTCCTCTGTGTGAGGAAAGAGCAAGAAGTCTTCCATTTGTAAGCCAAAGGGAGAGGCCTCAAAAGAAAACGTATCTGCCAGCACTTTGGTCTTTGAGTCTCTACAGCTGTGAAATTTCTATTGTTTAAAGCCCATGGTCTGTGGTATTTTGTTATGGCAGACATAGAAGACTAATACACCATTATTCATGGTGTATTAGTATTCCCTAATAATCCTTTGGATTTCTTTAAGGTAGAAGATAAAGTCTTAAACTTTTGATTTTAGTAATTTGAGTCTATCTCATTTTTTTCTTAGTGTAGCTAAAGGTTTGTCAGTTTTGTTGTCAGTTTTCAGAGTTGACTTTCTCTATTTCTCTATTTTCCATTCTCTATTTCATTTATTTCCACTCTAATCTTTACCGTACCCTTCCTCCCCCTTGCTTTGGGTTTAGATTGTTCTTTTGCTAATTTGCTAAAGTGAAAGGTTAGGTTATTGACTCGAGAGCTTTCTTCCATTTTGGCCTCACTGTGCAGCATGCATGATCTTAGTCCTGCAAACCTAGTATTGAATCCATGCCCTTTGCATTGGGAATATGAAATCTTGACCACTGAACTGCCAGTAAAGTCCCTCTTACATTTTATATAGGTATTTACAACTATAAATTTTCCTTTGAGTACTCTTTTTGCTGGTTTTGTGTTTCATTTTTTCTCATATCAATTTCCCAATTTCACCTATAATTTCCTTTGGTCTATTGGTTATTTAAAAGAGTGTTATTGTACTTCTACATACATTTTCCAATTCCTTTCTGTTGTTTGATTTCAATTTCATTCCACTATAAGAGGAGGACACACTTTGCATGATTTAATTCTTTAAACCTATGAAAACTTGTTTTATGGCTTTGGATATGGTATATTCTGGAGAATATCCCATGTGTTCTCAAAAATAATGTGTATTCTGCTATTACTAGATGGTGTTCTATATATGTCTTTTAGGTCTAGTTGTAGTAGTGTTGCTTGAGACTTTTGTATCTTTAATTTTCTTCCTAGTTAGTCTACTCATTATTGACGGTGGGAAATTGAGTCCCCAAATACTATCCTTTAATTCTGTCACTTTCTGCTGCATGTGTTTGGGGCTGTTGTTAGGTACACGAAGATTTATAATGATCTTCCTTAAAGATTGACCCTTTTATTATTCTAAAATATACCTTTTTATTGCTAGTATGTTTTTGTCTTAAAGTCTACTTTTGCTTATATTTACTATACCTTCTCTACTTTTTGCCATCCTTCTACTTTATACCTATTTGTATCTTTAAATCTAAAATATTTCCTGTATACAATGTATAGTTGTTTTTTTTTTTTAAATCTAGTCCAGCAATATCTACCTTTTGATTGTATTGTTTAATCCTTTCACATCTAAGGTCACATATACAGTTGAGTTTACTTTATCCATTTGCTTTCACTTTTTGTCTCATGACTATTTTGTTGGAAACTGGACATTTAAAATAATGTAATGTAGCAACTCTGGGCTTGTTAATGTTATTTGCTTATTTCTTTAGTAACTGATTAGATTATTTTAATGAGGTCTATTTCTCCTCCCACAGTGATAAGAGTCTAATGTTGTGCCTCAGGGAGTTTCAGTTTCCAGTATGCCTATAATCACTCTGGGATGACAGTGATTTTAGAAGGGGTCTCTTCCCCTTTTACTGACTGCACTCAGCTGTTAAACTCCACTAATTACAGACTGATGGTCTAATTCTTTTCAACAATGCCTATCTGCATAAATTGCTCTACAAACTAAAAGTTTTGAAGTCTGTGTTTGATATCTGTCCTGACCTGAAGAATTCTCATTCCCCACCTCTCTCCTGCAAACTAGCCTGCCTACATATTGGCCTGTTTTTTTTCCACCTGAGTCCTGTTATTTTGAGTATAATTGCTTTACAATATAGTTAGTTTCTGTTGTACAACAATGTGAATCAGCTATATGTATACATATTTCTCTCTCTTGAGCCTCCCATTGTCATGCTAAAAATTAATCTTTTAAATTCTTTCTTTACACTTACATTTGTATTTTGTAAGCCTTCATTTATGAAAACAGAAACATCCTAAAGTAGTTCAGATATTTGTCTTCAAATGAATAACTTTAATCCATAAAATTTAAGGGTTATCAAAAATCTAAGAAAATTAAGTTGCCAATGAGAGCATATTTTGGAGATTAGGAAAATGCATAAAGAATATGCAAAAAAATTAAGAGAATAAACTCATAAGGACCTTAGAAATCATTTAGTGATCAATTTCACCCTTGTATAGCTAAAGAAAGCAAGAAAATAAAGGAAATTGGTCAAAGCCACTCAGTCAGTCTCTGTCAGATTTAGGGTTAAAGTAGACCAATGGGAAGTGGCATGTTTAAGAAGTGAAGTATACATACAGGTTTTGGAAACAGATCTGAGTGTAAACCCTGCCATTTATTAGTTGTGTGATATTGGGCAAGTTGTTTGCTTTCCTACACCTCAAGTTTCCTCTTTTGCAAAATAGGGCTAATAATACCTTCTCAATAGTGTTGAGCTCTTAAGAAATCTATCACTAATGTATCGATTCTGACATTAAAATCTCACCCATCACAAACAATCCCTTTCCAACCCACTCCCCTCAAAAAAATAAAACTCAGGTGGAGCTGCCCGTAATCTGTTTCTGAGGCTGCTGTGCTTGAAGGTATCAACACTCAAATCCTAAACACTTGGTGTTCAGTTGCGAAGTCATGTCCAACTCTGCGATCTTATGGACTGCAGCACGCCAGGTTCCCTTGTCCTTCACTATCTCCTGGGGTTTGTTCAAATTCGTGTCCATTGAGTTAGTGATGCTATCTAATCACCTCATCCTCTGCTACTCACTTCTCCTTTTGCCTTCTATCTTTCCCAGCATCAGGGTCTTTTCCAGTGAGCCCACTATTTCCATCAGGTGGTCAAAGTATTGAAGCTTCAGCATCAGCATCAGTCTTTCCAATAAATATTCAGGGTTGACTTCCTTTAAGATTGACTGGTTTGATCTCCTTGCAGTCCAAGGGACTCTCAAGAGTCTTCTCCAGTACCATAATTTGAAAACATCAATTCTTGGGTGCTTAGCCTTCTTTATGGTCCAACTCTCACATCTGTACATGACTACTGGAAAAAAATATAGTTTTGACTAGCTAGACCTTTGTCAGAAAAGTGATGTCTCTGCTTTTTAATATGCTTTCTAGGTTTGTCATAGCTTGGAGTAAGCATCTTTTTAATTTCATGGCTGCAGTCACTATCCACAGTGATGTTGGAGCCCAAGAAAATAAAATCTGTCACTGCTTCCACTTTTCCCCCTTCTATTTTTCATGAAGTGATGGGACCAGATGCCATGATCTTAGTTTTTTAATGCTGAGTTTCAAGCCAGCTTTTTCACTCTCCTCTTTCACCCCATCAAAAGGCTCTGAAGAGGTTCTAAAATTCCTCTTCACTTTCTGCAATTAGAGTGGTATTATCTGCATATTTTAGGTTGCTATCTTATCTGGTATCATTGGCAACCTGAACACTAGAGAATTTTATTTATTAACCCACCAAATCCTATTCCTTTCTCTCCTCTAGTTAAGGTGATTTTAGAAATATGTAAGTTTCCCCTCAGCTTCCCTTTCTCCCTTTACCCTCCACCATAACCACAGTACCTGACTCTAGAGTCAGACTCCTGCCATCAAAACACATGTTAAGCATACAAGCCAGGCTACAGAATGGTGTCCAACCACAGCACAAGGCCTCAAACCAGGTTTCTAGGTGATATTATCCTAATACAAGCAAAAATTATTAGACCGCAGTGTGTCAAGTAGTGATAACAAATTTTATATCATGCACTGAAAAGGACACTTGTATAGACTATGAGCAGAATTATTCTTCAAAATAAGTATATTTTTTATTTTCCTTGGATATTACCTTTGTGTAAGTATGCATAAGATATGTATTTTCCTACTTATAAATCTGGTATCTTTAAAATTTTTAGCTCCTAACTACCACCTCCCCAAAGTACTAAGAGGCATAAAGATCCACATCTTAATGTCTCCTTTATTAAATAATCTTAGCCATAAGCAAAAAGAAATGTTACCTTCAAAGTACACACTGTATGACTTTGCAGCCTTCATTTCATGGACAATGGAAAAGAGGAGAATGGAACCAAATATCACCCCATTAATAAGATACAAAAGTTAAGATTAGAAACCTGGAAGCAGATAGTCTGGATTAATCAAGGCTTTTCTACTTACTAGCCATGTGACCTTCATCAAATTACTAGATTTCACTGAAACTCACTTTTTCTGAAAAATTCTGAAAAACAGAATTTACTGATAGTGTCATTCTGGTACTTGAGTATATACTTAAAGATGAAATTTATAAACTGCAAAGCTCTTTTAAAAAATCACAATGCTTGGCAAATAACAAGTACTCAGTAAAGGCTGAGATTAATTAATACATGTTGACTGAATTAATAAAACAAACAAATAAACAAGTCTGAGAAGGAATAATCTAGTCTTCCTTTAGCCACCTCTTATCATTGATACGAAGAATATAGGCTACAAATTCCTTCTTTTATGAAGGAGATCCTCATATGTATCTGGAAAAAGAATGTAGCTCATTATCTCAGATTTTTTTCCAACAGTTTTTACCTGATTAAGCAAAGTGATAAACAATTAATATTTTGACAATATTGAAACATATTGTATTTACCAGTCATATTTTTGAGGGGAGGAGAGTAGAAATATATCACTTAATAAGTATTTTTCTATATTATGATAACTACTCAACATAATTAACAATAAAAACAAGTAGCATCCTTCAAAAGTGAAAGGCAATGTGACTATGATCAAGCATTTACTACTCTATAACATCAGACTAGACAAAATTAACACTTATGTTCTTGTATACAAAGTTTGCTCTAATTTATAAATTAAAATTTAACAAATAGGGACTTCCCCGGTGATCCGATGGTTAAGACTCTGCGCTCTCAATGCAAAGGCCCAGGCTCGATTCCTGGTCAGAGAACTAGATCTTGCATGCCTCAACTAAGATCTGGAGCAGCCAAATTAAAAAAATGTATTAACAAACAGAAACAATTCAGAACGATCAGTATATCATTATTAATGTTTTAGGTGAACAATAGCCAACAGTTACAAAAAAAATCCTCTAAAAATGAGTTAATGTATAATTTGGGCTGAAAAATCTCATTTTAGCATGATAGTCTAAACTTTTTCTAAAAAGCAAAGAAAAATGAAATTAAAAAACACCTTCAGAGTTTTACTGCCTTAAATTACTTGACAGAATACACAAAACATCAAATATAAATAAACATCATGCTATACAAATACTATTTAGAACTGTAACATGACAAAAATCAACCACAAAGGCATTCTTAAAAATGAATAAATTCCACCAAGTAATATTAGTAACCTAAATCAAGCAATTTAAAATGTTTTTATTTCTTCATATATTTACTATAAAATTTATTCTCTGAAGAGAAACATAAAGATGCCGAGAAGGCAATCTAACGCAGTACATAAAGTTTACAAATTAAAGGATACTAGCTTCATTGTTGTTTTTAAAAGTGCCCCAATGTCAAATTAAGTTTTAATTTGTTAATAATTAATAAAAGTTAGAATTATCTATTGGATGTTTTATAATTGATAGGTGAGAGGTAACTTTATTAAGGCAATTGACATAGCTGGCAAAGGAAAAACATACTAAAGTTACAAGAAAAGGAAAAATTTTTCAAAATTCAGTAAAACATTGATACCACAAAAAGTTCTTTTTTATTTAATGATATATTTTGTTTACTGACAATATGTAGCATTAAAAAAATCCTTTTAAGGACTTATATAAAAGCCTTAAGAAAGCAACTGTAAGTGTACAGGCTTAAGTATCCAAAGAAAACCAACGCACAGGCTCAATACTTAGGTTTTCCAGTCGGGAGGGAGGTGGGAGGGGGTTCTGGAAAGGGAACACATGCATACCCATGGCGGATTCATGTCAATTTATGGGAAAACCAACATGATAAAGTAAAGAAAATAAATAAATAATAATTTTTTAAAAATACTTAGGTTTTAATTTATTTTGTGCATTTATAGAAAGTAGTTTTAAATTGTCAGGGACATATAACTCAAGAATAGTGTTGGGAGCACTCTGTCCTTGACCTTCCCAACTAGGAAAAAAATGGATCCTCTGAATACTGCTGTAAAATTTTGTTATAAAAAGTTATTTACTTTTCCTATCTTAAAAAGGCTTCCCTGGTGGCTCAGAGGTAAAGAATCTACCTGCAATGCAGGAGATGGGGGATTCAATCCCTGGGTCAGGAAGATCCACTGGAGAAGGAAATGGCTACCTACTCCAGTATTTTTGCCTGGGAAATCCCATGGACAGAGGTGGTGGGCTACAGTGCAAGGAGTCACAGAAGAGTCTGACAAGACTTAGCGACTTAATAACAATCTTAAAAAACCTATTAGGTGAAGTCAGAAAACATCAGAGCCTGCTAATAAATAATTTTTGTATCTTTAAAGAGGGCTATCTTTAACCAATCAAGCAACTACACATAAATACCAAACAATGTATCTCCAATTCAACGTCCAAATATTGCAAAAATGTGGACTACTCTCATAGCCATAGGATGATGCTGGAAGGCAAAGGTAGTATCTTTTTCTAAACACCTTATTTCTTAATTCGAAATGCACAAAATAGAGTGTATGTATAAAACATACAGTCCAGTCTTCAGCCAGCTTACTTACCTTGAACCAAACGGAGTTCTGACCATTGGGAAGAAAATTCTCAGCAACCATTTAGTTGCAGAAGTGGAATATTCTTGTTAAATGAGCCTTCACTTCCAGGCTCAAAAGTTACCTCTAACCTTACTTCTCTCTCTCCTTCACATACACTGAATCAAAGCACCATTTATAATATAGTTAAGCCTCTGTGCTCAATTTAAATAAGAATGGTTCATAAGCTCAGCTGCTACAACTTGTAAGAAGCTATAAACACATTAAAAATCTATTCATTTCAAAGAGTTCTCTCTATAAAACAAAATGTTAAATAAAGCTTTGCAGGCTGTTTCTTAATGCACCCAAGCAGACCACATTTGAAATGTTAACATACTTATTACCTAAAAATGACTCAAAGATTATCGGAAACAACTAAGGAAAAAAAAACCTTAATTTTCTTTGATAGGAAGAAGCACCCTAGTTTCTCAGACTAAAATCATAACAATAAAATACTGTATGACAAGAAACAAGAAAGGAAAGGCCTAAGAGTTAACATGTTACAGTCTCTGCAGCGGGATAATGGAAAGGTAACTCCATATTTCTTTATTCTTGTTAATTTATCTCCAGTATCTGAGTTGAAGCACAAAGCAGCAAGCGTGCAACTGATTCCAAACAACTTGGAATTTTATTGTAAACATCCCATAAAGAATGGCAACAAATTAGTCCAGTTTTTTTTCTTTGAAGATAATTGCTTATAATGACTAATAACTGCCAAACAAAACATCTTTTATAAACCAAGCCAGTTTAGTTTACCTTTCTTTACTGAATTTTAGTTTAATGGACATTTTGTCCATATACAACATCACATCAACTATTAACTGAATGATTTTCCACCTTAAAATTTACGGATACTAAGAACAAACATAAGGTACAATTTTGTTAATACTTTGTTAGGAATTACAAAAGACAAAGATGATAAGTTACAGGACAAAGAAATAAATTACTGATTGCCATCACCACAGTATTGTTTAAAGAATTAACATTTGTAGTACTGCCTAATATGTATCTGGTGACACATGTAAACCACATTTCCCAAGTGGGTTTCTAAATATTCTTGTATGTGATTTCAAAAGTCAATTACCAATGGCAATTTTAATATGTATCAATAGTTTTATTTTTTTAGAAAATACTTACAATGCTTTTATGTCAAAGTATCATATTCTAAATTTAATTAAGATAGGTCTAAGAGTAACAAATGGGCACACATATAAATAAACAAACACATCTTAACTCTAAACTGCAGGGCCTTTCTACTGTACTTCTCCCATCAGTGAATCATAAATTGCCAGTTTTGTTGAAGTTTGCTAAATTAAGTGCAGTCTTCATTGCAGAAAGACAAATGAAGGTAAGAGCAAGCAGGAGAGAAATGATGGAATAGGAAATAAGGATAAGACTACATGAGAAATAAAGGTCAAGAAATTTGAGGACAATACATATTATACAAAATACAGCACCATAAATATAATTTAACTTCATAATTAAAATTTAATCAAAACTTGTTAAATTTGGGAAAATGATCTTTGAATATTCTACTTTCAATAACTTTCATAAAGCCTCACATAACACAAAAATGTTGGGGATGGAATTAACATTTAAAAAAATGAACTTTAAATGTTGAAAGTTCAATTTCCTCCCCCAGAAGTAATTATTTCCCAACTCAAAATGTTGGTTATTGTTTAAAAGGCGGGATATCAAAGTATACTGAAAATTATGCAGTAAGTCTCCCTTCTGTGGATGTGAAAATTCCAACTTAAAAGGAAAATGCCAACTTTAAACATAAGTACCAGTTGATAAATGTGCATAAAATAATTCCAAAGATATATAAGCAATAGATGTTTATCACTACAAGATACAAATTTTGAAAAATTCTCCAAAAAGTTTCTATCAAAAGTTAGAAGTGCCATACACATCTTTCTATTTCAATCATTCTGTTATCTGATGACAATCTAGGATTACAACAAAAGCAATGACAAAGATAAATCACTCAAATTTATTTTAAAATATTGGAAGGCTGAGTTAGATATCTGAGCACACAGTTGTGCAGAATAAGATTTAATAATTTTACTCAGTTTCCTAGCCTCTGGGCAAAACAAAGTACTGTATGGAAGAATCCTAGCACAAGCCTGATCTCTGGGAAAGGAAACGGACAAACACATGAAAGAAGGGCAAATTAAATTTTAAAAATAGGGCATATGTACACAACAAAACCTAGATTGTTTATCTAGAAGGTATAATGATATGGATAATCAAGCAGTATATATACATGGTAAGTGCTTTACAACAGAAGCAATGAACTGGTAGACAGTGAATACAGCTGTCTTCCATACAAACTTTTTTTTTTAATGTCTGAGATAAAGCATGTCAAGTTGAGGGGGAAAATGTACATATAAATCTGTGCACATGCACACATGAGTGCATGTGTGCGCGCACACACACACACAAATTTAGTCATTATACTAAGAGGCCAGTGAATGTTTTAGAGAGCATCCTATTGCTGGAAGAGATATGCACAGCAAGCCATAGAAGCAACACAATCTGTTTCATAAACAGATACACATGCTAGAATCTTAAAGCTGGGAATTTAAACATAATTAGCTTTCATGAGAAATACTACAATTCATTGACTATTAATGTCTAGAACGGGAATAGGCTTGTACGTGTATATGCTCTCATGGACCTAAATGTAACTTTTTTCTTAGAAATTCATTTAAAATTTAGACTTTTGTTTTTCAAATTTCTTAGCTCATTTCCTACTTGCTTTGCTATGGCTAAACCCAGATCTTATTTAGGTTTAAAGAACCTCTAAAAAATTAAAGTGATAAAATATCAATGTGATACAAATTATAACACATTCACAGGAGGTGATATCACACAAAAAAAGCAAAGTATAAATTGGGGGGTGGGAATCCAGATATAAAGGCAAAAACACTGTCTTCCAAACTTTTATTTTTACACTTATTAAAATAATTTGCATGCAAACAGAAAATAATCTGATTGTTTTGTAGTAAGTGAAAACTATGCTCATCTAACATACCCTGGTGACTAACTCTTTACATCCTAATAACTGAAATTAACATTACAGCAAAATGCTGTTCACTAGTATTTTCACAGTATCTCACTACATAGAAAATATTCTTTAAATGTCTTCACCCTTTTTATTCTAATTATCTAAACCTAGAAAATCTTGACATTTGGGAAATAAATGTGCCATTTTTATTTTTCAAAATAAATTATAAATAAAGCTTGAGATAGCTAAATCACACAAATGGCAATTCTTCTACATTTCAAGAGGTCAGCTCTTCATAGAAGAATGTCAAAAAAAATTTCACACTAAAATGATATACATGATACACATTTCGGTATATCTATGAATTTAAGTAACTATGTTACTTTGAATGGGGTAGGCCAAAGTGTTATTAATTCCAAGAAAACACAGGCACAAATTTAGTCTAAATGTCCAAGACATGAATAACTAAAATATTACATTTTACCAAAAATCAAATGTAGAGTTTTAAACATGAATGTTTGAAAATCTATATTATGGGTTAAAAGTGGCAGCTGAGTTACAACCAGAAGTAATTTTGGTTTAGTGAAAAGTAGACTACAACAACCAAAAATAAACTTGATCTACTGTCAGGAAGTAGAAATTCGTTCCATTAATAATTCACAATACTTTCTTAAAGCCTGAACATCATTTCTACTGCAAGTGAAAATTGCTTAAAGATGTTAATCCAAGAAAACCCCCCACCCAACCCAACCAAAAAAGCAATGCTATGTGTGTACTCCTTCCTCTGCACTTAAGGATTTTCAGATGCATGAAATGATTGAAAACATGAGACAAATACATTAGCTTAAGAAATATCCTGGGATTACTAAGCCTATATTAAGAAATTCCTTTTATTCCATAAGTTGATCTATGGGCAAACTGGTTGTTACAAAAACAGAGATCAATATTATTCTTACCTCAAAAATCTAGGTATCTAATGAATTAGCAAATTTGCAATCTTTCAAATTTGAGGAGTAAAATTGATCTTGGAACTCAAGCTCACTTATGGAACCAATGTGCACTCTACTGCTGTAAACAAGACCATAGGGTTTAAAGATTATTTTTAATCTATAAAATAATGACTCAAAATATCAGTGTGCAGTGCAACCAGGTTCTATTCTGAAAGATTAACAGAAGAACCCTTTGGAATGGTATGAGCAGAATCTACATTGATTCAAAATATTAGCTAGCTAAAACATTCCAACTTAAACTAAGTGCTGTGCTACATCTTAAAATTCATTATCAGTCACTCACAGCTGTTAAATAGCAAGTGGTAGCAGAGATATATAAGCAGTAGATCAAGTCTACTTACACAAATATGCTCTAAGAAAAGCCTAATAAGGCAGAGCTTATGATGCTTGAGAAAATTTAATTACAACTATTAATTTGAGAGCCAATACAATTATTAACAACCTCTCAGCTTATAACTTATGAGTATTCATTCCTACCAAGCTTGTTCTATTTCTCCTTAGTGAGTAATGAATAACAGCATCTATTTTTCTTAATGTTTCCAGTAGTTATAGTTAATAGAGGTAGCTGAGCTACTATTCAGTTATTCTTTATGGATGAGGATTTTTCAAATGTTTAAGTTATTCTTTAAGCTACACAAGTTCTATTAATGCAATAAAATATAACAGAAAAAAGAAAATGGATGCAAGAAAATTTTGCATTTGGCACCTTGTCTAGATTGATACCTCAAGTATTCTTTTTTAATAAAGTTAATGCACACATCAGGACACACCACAAAGATTTGCTACATATTTACAAGGCACCAACCCTTTCTCACCTTTAACATGAATTAAGCAAATCAATGAAAAGCATATTAAGAACCCCCCCCCCCCCCCAAACAAAAACTGTAGTATAAATATATACTTCAGTTCAGTACAATTCATGAAAGTTTGGCCTGGGAAGAGTAAAATAATCCAGATCGTTCTTACAATATAGAAACTGTAAACATTTAATAGCTGCCTTTAGGATTGGTGTATTGTGCAAAAGTTATTATTACTGGTACAAGAATCAAAATGGCAAAAACAAACTATATAAAACTCTGTAAGAAGGTGCTATACTTCTGTGATACAAAAGCAAAAGAGGGATATTCCATTTAGATAAAAATGTCATGCTACTCTTAAGAAGCTGAATGCTCCCTTAATGTAGTAAATCTGTAGTGTGTCTGTGGTTTGTGTGTGTGTGTGTGTGTGTCTGTGTGTGTGTGTGTGTATGTGTGTATAAATTTTATTTTAAATTTAAGGCCTAATGAGTAAGGCTTGTTTGAACAAATGAAGTGTGGAGATCAAAGTCTTGAAACAAATGTATACTGGCATAATGGAAAAGCACCAATGTGAAAGGAAGCAGAAGTCCCCACACAACTTGCTTTGTATATTTCCTGGTAAATTCCCTGCAGTAGAAGGCCATTGAATTTTTTAAATTATTCTAAATTTATTAACTGCTAATAATTCCATCCCATGAGATGGCTAACCCTGGCTTTTTCTGTCATTTTACGCACTCTGCCTGATCTGGATGTACCAAGATTCAGAGGATCTTCAGTGGACACAAAATTGTCATTATCAGAATCATCATTATATAAAACAGTCCTCCTGCCTTGGTTTCTTGTTTTAATTCGAGGCAGTCTACTGAAACGACCTGAAAACATAGTATCAAATTCATCATCTGTAATACGTGCACGTTTGGCTCTGGTGGCTCCTCTAGAAGCACCTCTTCCTCCTCTCCCTCTTCCTCTCCCTCTCCCACCACCTCCACCTCTTCCTCGACTGCCTCGTCCCCTGCCTCCTCTTCCTCTGCCTCCTCTACTCCATCTACCCCATCTGCCCCATCTGCCCCGTCCTCCCGTGCCTCTTGTTTTCCAGTTTCTTTTTCCATTGGCATATTGCTTTCTGAGTTTTCTTTTAGGCCTAGTTTGTATGAATTTGCTATAATCATGGTCTCCATCTACATAATCTTGATCTGTTCTGGAAGTTGATTCAGAGTCAGAATCAGAACCACAGGTACTTTCAGAACTTAAACTGGATTCTAACTCTCCACTCTCTGAGGAGGATAAATGTGATTTCTCTTTTGTTTCTTTTTTCTCTTTCTCTTCTCTTCCCATGCTTTCATCTTCTTCTGATGCACTAAGTAGTTTTCTCTTGATTCCTGTCCGGGGCTCTCTGCCATCACCATTTGTAAGTGGTCCATCAAGGGAGTGATCTAAATCAAGATGAACAATTTTTTAAAGTTAAGCTTTGACATTGATAAGATGATTATCTAGGTTCAAAAGTAAAGAAACAATCTATCAAAAAATATTTGGTGCCCAAACATAGACAAGGTAAAACCATACAGAGTGTTGGAGTATGAATTTAAATTTGTTTGAAATGGAAGGTGTTGTTGCTGTTTAGATGCTAAGTCATGTCTGACTCTTTTGCAACCCCATGGACTGCAGCCTGACAGGCTCCTCTGTTCATGCGATTTCCCAGGCAAGAATACTGGAGTGGGTTGCCATATCCTTCTCCAGAGGGTCTTCCTAACCCAGGGATCAAACCCCCATATCTTGCATTGGCAGGCAGATTCTTTATCACTAAGCCACCAGGGAAGCTCCTGAAATGAAAGACACTAAGGTTTTTATTTTTTTCTGACTAATTTTTGAAGGGGATGAAGGGACTGTGTAGGGATGATGGGGGATGAAAAAGCTAGGTAAAAATTTAGGGCTTGAACTCTAGAAGGGAACATGGGCACGTGTTCAGAATAATTTTATGCATTCATTCAACAATTATTACTACAATCAACTAATCATTGTTTAGACCTTGGAATATGGCAATGATGAGACAAAGTATTTGCTCTTTGAATTTATATTTTATATTTTAGTGTGGAAACCCTGATAGACAGTGAAGCAGACAAATAAATAATTTCAAGTACTAAAATGGGTGATAAAGAAAAGGAAAACTGGGTAAAGAAAAGAGTGTGAATGTATTTATAATAGCTAGGGAAGACTTCTTGGCTGAGGCAGTATTTGAGAAAAAAAAACTGAATGAGGTGATATCTGGACTTCCACTGGAGGAAAGAGAACCAGTAAAATTAAGAGTAGAAGAGAAAAATAGGAAATAAGTAGGAGATGACAGCAAATGTAGAATTTTAACGCTAGAGAATGACAGGATTTAATTTACATTAAAAGAGTGCTATGGTTGCTGTCACTTGAGTTAAATTTACCCATTCCAGTCCATTTTAGTTCTTTGATTCCTAAAATGTCAGGTTCACTCTTGCCACCTCCTGTTTGACCACTTCCAATTTGCCTTGATTCATGGACCAAACATTCCAGATTCCTATGCAGCACTGCTTTTTACAGCATCGGACTTTACATCTATCACCAGTCACATCCACAACGGGGTGTTGTTTTTGTTTTGGCTCCTCTTCATTCTTTCTGGAGTTATTTCCCCACTGATCTCTAGGAGCATATTGGGGACCTACCGACCTGGGGAATTCATCTACCAGTGTTCTATCTTTTTGCTTTTTTATACTGTTCACAAGGTTCTGAAGGTAATACTACTGAAGTGGTTTGCCATTCCCTTCTCCAGTGGACCACACTTTGGCAGAACTCGCCACCATGACCCATCTGTCTTGGGTGGTGCTACAGGCATGGCTCATAGTTTCACTGACTTAGACAAGGTTGTGGTCCATGTGATTAGACTGGTTAGTTTTCTGTGATTGTGGGCAAGAATCCCTTAGAGGAAATGGAGTAGCCTTAATAGTCAACAAAAGAGTTCGAAATGCAGTACTTGGATGCAATCTCAAAAATGACAGAATGATTTCTGCTTGTTTCCAAGGCAAGCCATTCAATATCACTGTAATTCAAGTCTACGCCCCGACCAGTAATGCTGAAGAAATTGAAGTTAAATGGCTCTATGAAGACCTACAAGACCTTTTAGAACACTCAAAAAAGATGTCCTTTTCATTATAGGGGACTGGAATGCAAAAGTAGGAAGTCAAGAGGGAACTGGAGTAACAGGCAAATTTGGCCTTGGAGTACAGAATGAAGCATGGCAGAGGTTAATAGAGTTTTACCAAGAGAACACACTGGTCATAGCAAACACACTCTTCCAACAACACAAGAGAAGACTCTACACATGGACATCACCATATGGTCAACACCAAAATCAGATTGATTATATTCTTTGCAGTCAAAGATGGAGAAGCTCTATACGGTCAGCAAAAATAAGATTAGGAGCTGACTGTGGCTCAGATCGTGAACTCCTTATTGCTAAATTCAGAATTAAAGTGAAGAAAGTAGGGAAAACCACTAGACCATTCAGGTATGACCTAAATCAAATTCCTAACAATTATACAGTGGAAATGAGAAATAGATTTATGGGACTAGATCTGATAGAGTGCCTGATGAACTATGGATGGAAGTTCATGACACTGTACAGGAGACAGGGATCAAGACTATCCTCAAGAAAAAGAAATGCAAAAAAAGCAAAATGGCTGTCTGAGGAGGCCTTACAAATAGTTGTGAAAAGAAGAGAAGCAAAAAGCAAAGGAGAAAAGGAAAGATATACCCATTTGAATGCAGAGTTCCAAAGAATAGCAAGGAAAGATAAGAAAGCCTTCCTCAGTGATCAGTGCAAAGAAACAGAGGAAAACAGTAGAATAGTAAGACTAGAGATCTCTTCAAGAAAATTAGAGATATGAAAGGAACATTTTATACAAAAGTGGACTTAATAAAAGACAGAAATGGTATGGACCTAACAGAAGCAGAAGATATTAAGAAGAGGAGGCAAGAATTCTCAGAACTGTACAAAAATGATCTTCACGACCCAGATAATCACAATGGTGTGAACACTCACCTAGAGCCAGACATCCTTGAATGTGAAGTCAAGTGGGACTTAGGAAGCATCACTATGATCAAAGCCAGTGGAGGTGATGGAATTTCAGTTGAACTATTTCAAATTCTAAGAGATGATGCTGTGAAAGTGCTGCATTCAATATGCCAGCAAATTTGGAAAACTCAGCAATGGCCACAGTACTGGAAAAGGTCGGTTTTCATTCAAATCCCAAAGGAAGGCAACGCCAAAGAATGCTCAAACTATTGTATAACTGCACTCATTTCACACACTAGTAAAGTAATGCACAAAATTCTCCAAGCCAGGCTTCAACAATACACGAACCGTCTACTTCCAAATGTTCAAGCTGGTTTTACAAAAGGCAGAGGAACCAGAGATCAAATTGCCAAAATCTGTTGGATCATTGAAAAAGCAAGAGAGTTCCAGAAAAACATCTCCTTCTGCTTTATTGACTATGGCGAAGCCTTTGACTGTGTGGATCACAATAAACTGTGGGAAATTCTTCAAGAGATGGGAATACCAGATCATCTGACCTGCCTCTTGAGAAATCTGTATGCAGGTCAGGAAGCAACAGTTAGAACCGGACATGGAACAACAAACTGGTTCCAAATAGGAAAAGAATACGTTAAGGCTATATATTGTCACTGTGCTGACTTAACTTATATGCAGATTACATCATGAGAAACACTGGGCTGGATGAAGCACAAGCTGGAATCAAGATTGCCAGGAGAAATATCAATAACCTCAGATATGCAGATTCCACCACCCTTATGGCAGGAAGTGAAGAAGAACTAAACAGCCTCTTGATGAAAGTAAAAGAGGAGAGTGAAAAATTTGGCTTAAAGTTCAACATTCAGAAAACTAAGATCATGGTATCCAGTCCCATCACTTCATGGCAAATAGATGGGGAAACAGTGGTAGACTTTACTTTTTTGGGCTCCAAAATCACTGCAGATGGTGACTGCAGCCATGAAATTAAATAATGCTTACTCCTTGGGAGAAAAATTATGTCCAACCTAGAGAGCATATTAAAAAGCAGAGACATCACTTTGGCAATGAAGTTTCATCTAGTGAAGGCTATGGTTTTTCCAGTAGTCATGTATGGATGTGAGAGTTGGACTATAAAGAAAGCTGAGTGCTGAAGAATTTATGCTTTTGAACTATTGTGTTGAAGAAGACTCTTGAGAGGCCCTGGACTGCAAGGAGATACAACCAGTCCATACTAAAGGAAATCGGTCCTGAATATTCACTGGAAGGACTGATGTTGAAGCTGAAACTCCAATACTTTGGCCACATGATGTGAAGAGCTGACTCATTTGAAAAGAGTCTGATGCTGGGAAAGACTGAAGGTGGAGGAGAAGGGGACAACCAAGGATGAGATGGTTGTATGGAATCACCTATCAATGGACTTGAGTTTGAATAAACTCCAGGAGTTTGTGATGGACATGGAGGACTGGTGTGCTGCTGTCCATGGGGTTGCAAAGAGTCAGACACGACTGAGTGATTGAACTGAACTGAACTGAACGTTGCTGTGCTATGGCAAATAGATGGGGAAACAATGGAAACAGTGACAGACTTTATTTTCATGGACTACAAAATCACTGCAGGTTGTGACTGCAGCCATGAAATTAAAAGATACTTGCTCCTTGGAAGGAAAGCTGTGAACAACCTAGATAGCATATTAAAAAGCAGAGATATTTCTTTGCTGACAAAGGTCCATCTAATCTAAGCTATGGTTTTTTTCAGTAGCCATGTATGGATGTGAGAGTTAAATCATTAATAAGGTTGAGTGCCTATGAATTGACACCTTCAAACTGGAGTGTTGGAGAAGACTTAGACAGCAAGGAGATCAAACCAGTCAATCCTAAAGGCAATCAACACTGGAATATTCATTGGAAGGACTGATGCTGAAACTGAAATTCCAGTACTGCGGCCATCTGATTCAAAGAGCCAACTCCTTAGAAAAGAGCCTGATGCTGGGAAAGATTGAAGGCTGGAGGAGAAGGGGACGACAGAGGATGAGATGGTTAGATGGCATCACCAACTCAATGGACATGAGTTTGGGTAAACTCCAGGAGTTGGTGATAGACAGGGAGGCCCAGCGTGCTGCAGTTCATGGGGTCACAAAGAGTCAGACAGGAATGAGCGACTGAACTGAACTAAATTCACAGCTGTGAGAATGGCTAATATTGAAAAGATAAAGACTGGCAGTGGTTAAGACTACAGACTTCCAATGCAGGGGGTGTAGGCTCAATCCCTGGTTGGGGAATTAAGAACCCACATGTTGCACAGCACAGCCAAAAAATTTTAAAAACTAAATAATAAAATACAAAATTTAAACAAGATAACAAGTGTTAGTGAGGATAAAGAGAAAAGGTAACCCTCACACACTGTTGGAGAGAAAGTAAATCAGTACAGCCATTATGGAAATCAGTACAGATGTTCCCTAAAACAGAACTACCATTTGATTCAGCAATCCTACTTCTAGGCATATATCCAAAGAAATAGAAATCAGGATCTTGAAGAGATGTCTGTATTCCCATGTTCAATATAGCAATATTCATAAGAGGCAAGACATGGAAACAGCCTATCTTCCTACAGATGAATGGATAAAAGAAAGAAATCCTGCAATTTACAACATGCATGAAACTGGAAGACATTAGGCTAAGCAAAATAAGCAAGATACAGAAAAAGAAATATTGCACAATATCACTTAAATGTGTAATTTAAAATAGTCATACTCCTAGAAGCAAATAGTAGGATAGTGGCTGCCAGGAGCTGGAGGGAAGAAAAATGTGGAGGTGTTGGTACAAGGGTACAGAGATTCAGTTATTCTGAATGAATAAATTTTGGATATCTAATATACATCATAGTGACAACAGTTTATACTGTATTGTATACTTGAAGTTCACTAAGAGGCTAGACTTTAAATCTTCTCTACACATGCACACACACACACACATAGTGGCTATGTAGAGGTGATGGATAATGTTAGCTTGACTCTGGTGGCCATTTCTCAGTGCATATATATAACAAAATATCAAGTGGTACACTTTAAACATACAATTTTTAAATGTCAAATGATATCTCAATAAAGCTGCTAAAAAATGAGTATCTGTTGTTTAAGCTACCCAGTCTGTAGTATCTCATTGTGACCACCCACGTTGACTACTATACTAGGGGAGAAACTATGGGGATAGCAATATGAACTGTAGACAAGAGATTTAAGTGATATTAAAAACTTGTAGAATTTACAAAACTTAGAAAGTGACACTTCTGAGGGATAAAAGGTGACTCAAAGAATGTTGTAAGATTTTAAGCTGGATGACTCAGAAAATGACGGTGTCATTAACTAAAATAGTGAGTGCAGAGAAAGCACACTTGAAACAGAAAAATGGATGCTAAGCACACAAGGGAAACTTTTTAAAGGAAGTACTATAAATTATACTCATAGAACAGACAGATGTTAGGGCTAGATACATGAACTTGGAATCATTAGCATAAAGGTGATTGATGTAGCTATTAGATTCCTCTATTTGTAGAAGACAAAAAAACCCTGAGAAACTGCAAATAGGAGGCATGAAGGGCCAAAGACAAAATATAGAAATATGGGTGAAACAGAGATATACAATCAGTAAAGTATAGAAGCCAAGCATGGAGTTCCTAGAGCGGGTAGTCAATAGCATGCAAAGATATAGAGAGATCGAGGAGGTGGGGTACTAAGAAAAGGACACTGGTTGGTCACTGAAGATTACTGGTGATTCTGAGGAGAATAGCTTTTGGGAAGTAGTTGGTGGCAGAGGTCAGACTACAAAGGATAAAGGGATGTGTAGATGGAAAGAAAACAGAGGTGGAAAGTAGAAGCTATTCTTTCTAAAAGCTTCACAGTGAAGAAAAGGACAAAAAGAGAAGTGGCAATGAATATGCAATATATAGCAGGATCAAAGGTGAAGGTAAAGATATAGACTGGGAAAAATAAAGGCACTAATTATTTTAAAGGAATCAAATGCTTCAATATTTGTCATATAACACAAAGTATAACGTTAGAATATATATTTTAAGTTATTTAATACTTCAATAATAATAAACTACTTAATCTTTCATTAAAATTTATATAAATTAGAATGTATATATTCCAAAAAAAGATATTTGTAAAAGAATATTAATCATTCTTCTAAACTTCAAATGGATGACTACATCAGAACTTCCTTTGAACATGGTCAGGGTCTACAACAAAGTTTGCATAATGTTCAGTATTTATAACTGATGCCCCCAGACATGGTCCAAACTGGATGTATATGATAATGAATTATTAGGTCAGTGATTTCCTTTTTAGCAATGAAAATTATTCTTCAAATGAAAGTTATGTGAAAGCTCATTACATGAAATTTAAAATAAAACAGTTGTTCTGGTTGAATGGAGAAAGTTCTTCTGAGACTTTCTTAAGTACCACTGTGGGTTACCCAGAAACAGGCAGAGCAGTCTGAAAACCCCTGAATTATTGAGACAGGAGGCTTTGGGGAAAGAGAATATCTGAGTTATATAACTGGAAAACAAAAAGAAGGTTTCAGAATTAGGTGTTGACTGAAGGAAGGCTCATTTTTCAACATAAACCCTTTGTAAAATATGGGTAGCCCTTAGAAATATTAGGCCTGTTTAAAGATGATATTGGAAAATTTTTTCCTCTTTTCTTCATGTGGTTTAATAAAATGAACAATCTTAAATATGTCAAACAGTCTGGGTTTTATATGCTCAGGGAAAGATCACTTTAGATTTTCTTCCCTACTCACTTTAAATTTTATTTTAAAAGACTAAGATATGTTTGGAAATGTGCATATGAAATCCTATTTGACTCAAATTTGACAATATTGAAATCCTCATTAATTTTAAGGACATGCTAATTTTTGCTACGAAAATATATCAGCTTTAAAATGATTTGTCATTCAAAGCAAGTGGTGCTGGGAAAACTGGACAGCCACTTGTAAAAGAATGAAACTAGAACACTTTCTAACACCATACACAAAAATAAACTCAAAATGGATCAAAGATCTAAGCATAAGACCAGAAACTATAAACTCCTAGAGGATAACATAGGCAAAACACTCTCCGACATAAACCAAAGTGGGATCCTCTATGACCCACCTCCCAGATTATTGGAAATAAAACACGAATAAACAAATGGGACCTAACTAAAATTAAAAGCTTCTGCATAACAAAGGAAACTGTAAGCAAGGTGAAAAGGCAGCCTTCAGAATGGGAGAAAATAATAGCCAATGAAGCAACGGACAAACAGTTAATCTCAAAAATATACAAGCAACTCCTGCAGCTCCATTCAAGAAAAATAAAAGAGCCAATCAAAAAGTGGGCCAAAGAACTTAACAGACATTTCTCCAAAGAAGACATAAAAATGGCTAACAAACACATGAAAAGATGCTCAACATCACTCATTATCAGAGAAATGCAAATCAAAACCACAATGAGGTACCACTTTACACCAGTCAGAATGGCTGCCATCCAAAAGTCTACAAGCAATAAATGCTGGAGAGGATGTGGGAAAAAGGGAAGCCTCTTACACTGTTGGTGGGAATGCAAACTAGTTCAGCCACTATGGAAAACAGTGTGGAGATTCCTTAAAAAACTGAAAATAGACATGCCATATGACCCAGCAATCCCACTGGTGGGCATATACACCAAGGAAACCAGAATGGAAAGAGACACATGTACCCCAATGTTCATCGCCGCATTGTTTACAATAGCTAGGACATGGAAGCAACCTAAATGCCCATCAACTGACGAATGGATAAGAAATCTGTGGTACATATACACAATGGAATATTACTCAGCATTAAAAAAAATTCATTTGAATCAGTTCTACTCAGGTGGATGGAACTGGAGCCCATTATCCAGAGTGAAGTCAGCCAGAAGGAAAAACAACAATACAGTATACTAACGCATATATATGGAATTTAGAAAGATGGTAATGAGAACCCAGCATGTGAGACAGCAAAAGGAATGCAGATGTATAGAACGGACACGTGGACTCTGTGGAAGAGGGCAAGGGTGGGATTATATGGGAGAATGACATCGAAACATGTTAATTACCATATGTGAAATCAATCGCCAGCCCAGGGTTGATGCTCGGGGCTGGTGCACCGGGATGTCCCAGGGGGAGGGTGTCGGGAGGGGGGAGGGAGGGGGGTTCTGGAGGGGGAGCATGTGTAGATCCATGGCGGTTTTATGTAACTGTATGGCAAAACCAACACAATAAAGAAAATTTAAAAAAAATAAAAAATAAAAAAAATAAAATGATTTGTCATAAAGGAACAAAGAATAAATGCCTGTTCATATTTATTTCTTACCTTGCTTAATCGGCAATACTCTACTTCGAAATGATTTGGCTTTCCCTGGGTCATGGCTATTTCCACTTCGGTTATATCCACTGAAGCTCGATGAAGAAAACGGCCCATCCGGTTCATCATCAAGTAAATACAGTGAAAGCCCTTCAGCAGCATCTGAAACTTAACATTTAAAAAATGACTGTAATGTTAACATAATTATGCTTTCATAAAAATTAAAAAGGCTGCTTTTAAAACTATAGCTCACTCAGTTATTTCACTCTAACATCAAAATTACAGGTTGTTTGAAGGAGAAAATATGAATATTTTGAGAAAAAACGGTTTATTACATCATTAAACTTTTAAGCTCCACCAATCAACAGAAAATTGAATTAAATATTTACTAAGTACGGCCCTCCATATCAGAACAAGACCCACTTTCTCCTTCAATTAGTCTCTCCCATCAGGAAGCTTCCATTAAGTCTTTTATTCTTCCTCTTCAGAGGGCAGACAGACTGAAAACCACAATCACAGAAAACTAACCAATCTAATCACATGGAGCACAGCCTTGTTTAACTCAATGAAACTATGAGCCATGCCATGTAGGGCCATCCAAGACAGATGTGTCATGGTGGAGAGTCTGGACAAAACGTGGTCCACTGGAGAAGGGAATGGCAAACCACTTTAATATTCTTGTCTTGAGAAGCCCATGAACAGTATGAAAAAGCAAAAACATAGGACACTGAAAGATCAACTCCCCAGGTCGGTAGGTCCCCAATATGCTACTGGAGATTAGTGGAGAAATAACTACAGAAAGAATGAAGAGACAGAGCCAAAGCAAAAACAACACTGAACTGTGGATGTGACTGGTGATAGAAATAAAGTCTGATGCTGTAAACAGCAATATTACATAGGAACATGGAATGCTAGGTCCATGAATCAAGGGAAACTAGAAGTAGTCAAACAGGAGTTGGCATGAGTGAACGTTGACATTTTAGGAATCAGAGAACTAAAATGTACTGGAATGGGTGAATGTAACTCAGATCATCATTATAGCTATTACTGTGGGCAAGAATCCTTTAGAAGAAATGGAGTAGCCATCATAGTCAACAAAAGAGTCCAAAATGCAATACTTGGATGCAATCTCAAAAACGACAGAATGATCTTTGTTCATTTCCAAGGCAAGCCATTCAATATCACTGTAATCCAAGTCTATGCCCTGACCAGTAATGGTGATGAAGCTGAAGTTGAACGGTTCTATGAAGACCTACAAGACCTTCTAGAACTAACACCCCCAAAAGATGTCCTTTTCATTATAGGGGACTGGAATGCAAAAGTAGGAAGTCAAGCAGGAACTGGAGTAACAGGCAAATTTGGCCTTGGAGTACAGAATGAAGCAGGGCAAAAGCTAACTTTTGCCAAGAGAACTGAAGGTCATAGCAAACACCCTCTTCCAATAACACAAGAGAAAACTCTGCACTTGGACATTACCAAATGGTTAACACCAAAATCAGACTGATTATATTCTTTGCAGCCAAAGATGGAGAAGCTCTATACAGTCAGGAAAAATAACACTAGGCGCTGACTGTGGCTCAGATCATAAACTCTTTATTGCCAAATTCAGACTTAAATTGAAGAAAGTAGGGAAAACCACTAGACTGTTCAAGTATGACCTAAATCAAGTCCCTTATGATTATACAGTGGAAATGAAAAATAGATTTAAGGTATTAGATCTGATAGACAGAGTTCATGAAGAGCCATCAATGGGGGTTCGTGACATTGTACAGGAGACAGAGATCAAAACCATCCCCCAAAAAAAGAAATGCAAAAAAGCAAAATGGCTGTCTGAGGCCTTACAAATAGTTGTGAAAAGAAGAAAAGCAAAAAGCAAAGGAGAAAAGGAAAAATACACCCATTTGAATGCAGAGTTCTAAAGAATAGCAAGGAGAGTTAAGAAAGCCTTCCTCAGTGATTAGTGCAAAGAAATAGAGGAAAACAGTAGAATAGTAAGACTAGAAATCTCTTCAAGAAAATTAGTGATACCAAGGGACCATTTCATGCAAAGATGGGCTCAATAAAGGACAGAAATGGTATGGACCTAACAGAAGCAGAAGATATTAAGAAGAGGTAGCAAGAATACACAGAAGAACTACAAAACAAAGATCTTTACAACCCAAATAATCACAGTGGTATGCTCACTCACCTAGTGCCAGACATCCTGGAATGTGAAGTCAAGTGGGCCTTAGGAAGCATCACTATGATCAAAGCTAGTTGAGGTGATGGAATTCCAGTTGAGCTATTTCAAATTCTAAAAGATGATGATGTGAAAGTGCTACACTCAATATGCCAGCAAATTTGGAAAACTCAGCAGTGGCCACAGGCCTGGAAAAGGGCAGTTTTCATTCCAATCCCAAAGAAAGGCAATGCCAAAGAATGCTCAAACTATTGCATAATTGTACTCATTTCACACACTAGTAAAGTAATACTCAAATTTCTCCAAGCCAGGCTCCAACAGTACTTTCAGATGAAGTACTTCCAGATCTTCCAGCTAGATTTAGAGAAGGCAGAGGAACCAGAGATCAAATTGACAACATCTGTTGGATCATCCAAAAAGCAAGAGAGTTCCAGAAAAACATCTCCTTCTGCTTTATTGATTGTGCCAAAGCCTTCGACTGTGTAGATCACAATAAACTGTGGAACATCCTTCAAGAGATGGGAATACCAGACTACCTGACCTGTCTCCTGAGAAATCTGTATGCAGGTTAGGAAGCAATAGTTAGAACTGGACATGAAACAACAGACTGGTTCCAAATAGGGAAAGGAGTACGTCAAGGCTGTATATTGTCGCCCTGCTTATTTAACTTTTATGCATAGTACATCATGAGAAATGCTGGGCTGGAAGAAGCACAAGCTGGAATCAAGATTGCCAGGAGAAATATCAATAACCTCAGATATGCAGATGACACCACCCTTATGGCAGAAAGCGAAGAAGAAATAAAGAGCCTCTTGATGGAAGTGAAAGAGGAGAGTGAAGAAGTTGGCTTAAAACTCAACATTCAGAAAACTAAGATCATGGCGTCTGGTCCTATTACTTCATGGCAAATAGATAGGGAAACAGTTGAAACAGTGACAGACTTTATTTTTGGGGGGGCTGCAAAATCACTGTAGATGGTGACTGCAGCATGGAATTAAAAGACACTTACTCCTTGGAAGAAAAGTTATGACCAACCTAGACAGCATATTAAAACCAGAGACATCACTTTGCCAACAAAGGTCCATCTAGTCAAAGCTATGGTTTTTCTAGCAGTCATGTATGGATGTGAGAGTTGGACTATAATGAAAGCTGAGCACTGCAGAATTGATGCTTTTGAACTGTGGTGTTAGAAAAGACTCTTGAGAGTCCCTGGACTGCAAGGAGATTTAACCAGTCCATCCTAAAGGAAATCAGTCCTGAATATTCATTGAAGGATGGATGCTAAAGCTGAAACTAAAACACTTTGGCATCCTAATTCGGAGAGCTGAATCATTAGAAAAGACCCTGATGCTGGTAAAGACTGAGGCAGGAGGAGAAGGGGCCAACAGAGGATGTAATGGTTGGATGTCATCACCAACTCAATGGACATGACTTTGAGTAAATTCTGCAAGTTGGTGATGGACAAGGAGGCCTGGCGTGCCGCAGTCCATGGGGTCACAAAGAGTAGGACACAGCTGAACTGAACTAAACTGAAACTTTCAAGCAAAGAATGTCAAAAAATGTTTCCAAGGAAACTACTTCCTCACATAATGACTCTTCAATTTTTATGTTGGAAAATATATTGCAGATTAGTGGTCTGAGATATTACAGATGTTAAAAATCATAAAGCCACATAATTTTAAAATTAAGTTATCTTAAAATTCATGTAGTCTTAACACCATCACTTTAAAAATAAAGAAACTATGACTTAATATCTTACCTAGGGCCACAGACATAGAAGAACTAGGGGTAAAATGCAACTTTTCTATATCCAAATCCACTGTCCTTTGCATTATAAACATGAAGATAGCAAGAATGTTTACCTCAAAATGCTTGCAAAAGATTAAATGGATAATACCTACAAAGGACTTTTAACTTCCAGATATATAGTATTGGCTCATTCAATGTTATTTATTTCTACCTCTCACCAAGACTGTGACCCTCTTCTTATTTCAAAATCACTTTCCATTCCTGTTCCTTTTTTTCCATACTACTTCTAGACTAGTCTTAGAAAGGACAGTATTGTTTGTAATATTTACACATCTGTGATCAAAAATCTTCACTGCCTCCCCATACTTACTAAATTAAGGCCAAACTTAACCCAGCATTTTTAATCTTTCCACTCTCTGATTTCAAATTATCTTTGCAGTCTCTCTACATCAACACCTCTTCTCCAACCTGGACCCCTTGCTATTTTGTGAATCATCACTTTCACTTCTCCACATGCTTATTGTGACAGACTGAGCATTTGTGTGCCCCAAAAATTCACATGTTGAAGACCCAACCCCCAGCATAATGGTATTAAGAGGTAGGGCTTTGGGGAGATAATTAAGTTTAATGTGGTAATGAGGATAGAATCCCCATGATGCTATTAACACTCTCATGAAAAGAGGAAGAGACATCAGAGCTTCTTATCTCTCACCCTGTGAGGATACAGTCATCTGAAAGCCATGAAAAGGGCTCTAACCAGGAACCAAAACTGACTGGCACCTGAATCTTGGACTTCCTGAACTTCAGAACTGTAGAAATAAATGTCTGTTGTTTAATCCAAAAAAATAAAAAATTAAAAAAAAACCACGCTACCTCTTCTATATCCTCAGTATTTTGCTAAAATACAGAACACTGAAAATAAAAGACATATTTACCAGGAGATGAGAAAGGAGAGCTAGTCCTGGCATAAGACACTGAGGTATTCTGGTCATTTTTAGGCTGCAGCTTCATTTGCTTCTGTTTTCCTTTTGGACTATAAGTAAAAATATATAATAACGAGCAGTTTTTTTCTAGTAGCAATATGTTATGATAGATAATATGTTACAAAATGCTTAAGCTAAGCATAGAAGAAATTCAATATAATTTAAGTGAAATACTTCAAACTAATAATAGGACAAAGTTAAATTTTAATCATTAAATTTTTTTTAACAAAGGTTTTGGTATAGTAAAATTCATGTAAACAAAGCTTTAGGTTACCAGCTCCATCTTTACACAGGTTTAAGAGTTCTTAAAAGAAAAATAAAACCTCTTGGGTCTTGAGATTCCCTCAAAGTAGTTAAAATACTTTAAGAAGTAAGGTAATACATACAAAATGTTTTGAAAACTAAACTGCTACATCAATGTAATATACCTAGGAGCTCTGCTACTAGATAATGAACTGCTGCTGCTTCTTAGACGTTTTCTGTACCGTGGCCTTCTCCTCTTCTGACTCTGGATTGCTGACTTATATTCAGAGATGATATTTTTAATACGACTTTCAAATAAGGCAGACAATCGCAGTGTCATGCTATAGATCTGCAAAGGTAGAAATTAGTCTTGTTTTACCAACTATTTCAATTATATAAAAACAAAAGGTTATAAACTTGCTTGAACAATATCAGCATTATCCTTTTAGACATAATATATGTACTACTTCTACACTTGAAAAATTTTTCCTGAAGAATTATTATTTCACCTACAAATAATAAGGCTTTTTAAAAGATAATATCCAGTGTTGGGAAGGGTAGGAAAAAACATTCTTACACATTTGCCAGTGGATATTTTAACCTGAACAACTTTCTAAAGACAACTGGCTATACATGCCAAAACCCTTAAAATATACACATCCTTTGGCTAATAATTTCTTCACTAGGAATTTATCCTAAGGTAATATCAGAGAGCGATTGCACATGCTCATTATGTTCAAGGATGTTAAAGATGTTAGCCATAGCATTATCCATTTAAAGTGAAAAATTAAAAACCTGTATCTCTAGCAATAGGATGCTGGTTAAACAACACAAAACCACCTGTATGGTGGAATACAATAGAGATATTAAAACTTCTGTTTTCAAGAAGTAATGATAAAATGAGAAAATGTTCATTATATATTTTTAGAGAGGCTTTAAAATGCAAAACCTACTAAAAGATATATAAACATTTATAAATACACATGTAAATGCAGAAAATAAATCTAATTTTAGAAATATGCAGAAAACGTAGGGGAAAAGTATAAAAAATTATGTGTGCAGAAATCAGTAAAAATTCATTTTATATGAAGTAGAAGTGACCACGTATATACCTACTGTGCAACTGACTTAAAACTTAATCAGATACTAGTGATAAAAAAATGAAAATTACCTTATTATTCTTAAGATATGTAACTTATGATAGAACATAAAAAAGTATTACATTAAATGTGAGTATGAATAAAGTTATAATTTCCCAATATAGTTCACTAATTTGTTATAATAAAGGGAATATAAATATTCAGAGTTAATCTAAACTCTTCATATAAATTAATCCTGCCAAGCATTTTTACTAAATTATTTATTGAACATATTAAAGAATACTCAAATTTCTACTATTCCTTTCTTTGACTTCTTTTTGGCAAATATAGGTATTATTTAACAGTAAAGAAGATGCAAGTAGGAGAAAGCAGGAGGGGCAGCTTAATTTCTCTTTAATGCTTGCTTGATAAACTGTTTCAGAGAAAGTACTGAGAATCAAACTTTAGAAACTACATCAGAATGATAGTACGTATTTGTTTAGCAATTTTAAAACTGGTTATAGAAAACTGCCTGATATATATAACTAAATGCTTAGGTAATTAATCCACCTAATAATGGTTCTTCATACCCGTGACTTTTTATTAGAGGTGTAAGCTTTGGAGTTGCTGAATATTTGGCAAACATCCTTATAAAATTCCAGAGGACTACCATAGTTTCCTGTTTCCAATGTTTCTTTCACAGTGCTGAAGTCCATAGGAGTGTCTATAACATCATGATAATCCTACAAAGAAGAATGTGTTAGTAAACACAAAGACTAAGTAACAATACTACACAAAACAATGGGACTGAGATTTGCATCACCATGAACTAAATATACTGCTCTTTAATCTGCCAGTTACCTCTTCCTAGCCCCCAAATCGGAGAAGGAAATGGCAGCCCACTCCAGTAATCTTGCCTGGAAAATCCCATGGATGGAGAGGCCTGGTAGGCTGCAATTCATGGGGTCGCTGGGAGTCAGACACGACTGAGAGGCTTTACTTTCACTTTTCACTTTCATGCATTCGAGAAGGAAATAGCAACCCACTCCAGTGTTCTTGCCTGGAGAATCCCAAGGACCGGGGCGCCTGGTGGGTGGCAGTCTATGGAGTTGCATAGAGTTGGACACGACTGAAGCGACTTAGCAGCAGTAGCAGCAGCCCCCAAATCATCTATTTAATAGAGGTCTTTTGGTGGCTCAGGGAAATAGTAGAGTTCTATGGAAGAGCCTTAGCCCTCACCCTTCAATGAAAAACCATTATGACTGTCTCAAAGGACTGAGCAGAAAATACACAGCCACTGACTTCATCACTACATAGTTTAGAGTATCTTGAAAATAGGTAGCTAATTTGTGACATCAAATTATTTAATTCTGTGTGAATAATCCTATTTTCTACTTTCACTGAGAAATTTGCCAGGGAGCTGGCATGATGGCATTCTCCCTAAACTGTCATTAATTGAAGGTTATAATCAAATTGGTCATGTCTGTGTATTTCTCCTTTTTATTTTTTAATAAAGGTGACACTTTTGCTTCATCTAAAGTCTTCAATCTCTGATTCATTAGTTTGATTTTTATTTGGTTGGCAAAAAAGTTCATTCAAGTTTTTTGTGACACCTTATGAAAAACTCAGACATACTTTTTGGCCAACCCAATCTCTCTATTTTAGCCTACATATTTCAAGTTTACTTAAGATGTTCCTAGGATTATCATATGGAACTACATCTGGAATTTATATCTTATATATACAACAACCACCGATAATAAACATGTTTTGGAGTGAAAACCATAGCCAATATTAGCTCCTTCATCCTATTTAGAATCATTAAGAAGTAAAAGCACATTTCCTTCAAAGGAGAAGCTGAAGAGCCAGAAGACGGGGCAGAAGAAAGGTATTATAAAAAGAGAGCAAAAATATTTTTCTAAGTACAAGAAAACACAATTGATCTTAATGCATTGATATATTTTCATTTTTTGACTTAAATAAAAAAAGTGTATTCCAATATAATATGGTTTATGAAACAAAGATTTCTCATAGAGAAAAATTATAGGTACTTTGTATATCATGATGGCCAAAACTGAAAAGACTCAGTCAGCCTGCTGAAAGAAGTCCTAGTCAGAATAATCAGCTGCAATTACATACATAGTTATGTTGTATAATTGATGTTTACTACTCTGCTACCATACCTTTAGACCTATAGAAACAAACATCTGCCTAGATGCTACAAAGAACTCTTGAGAACATGTGTTATTTGAAAAAAAAGTAACAACCAACCAAAAGCTTAAGCAAAGGTAAAAAGACAGTGAGCAAAGTTGGAAAATAGCTTTACAAATTATAAAAGGTTTATTTACAGTATGGAGATTTAAAAAAGTAAAATAACACAAAACAATCAGAACATATATACCTTTTAAGAGATTACTAGGCATACCTCACAAAGAGATGAATCTTGTTGTTGTCCCAGAATAACAGACTCAGAGGATTCACCCTCTTGCTCTTGATGGCTCTATTAGGGTAAAAAAGATATACTGTGTTTCCAGACTACCACAACAAAATATCAAAATTTATAATGCAATTATGATTTAATGCACAAAGATCCATAAATAGGAATGTTTTTACTGACTATAATTTAAGATGAAGGAGGAATTCTACATTCACCATTCTCTACTATGAAAAACACAGGACTAATTTCTTCTATCTAAATCCACTACAAAAAACAAATCAAGCTTTGTTGAACATAACTTTGATCCTTATTCAAATAATATTTTTCCCCAACT
Organism: Antilocapra americana; assembly: GCA_007570785.1. Lineage (NCBI taxonomy): Eukaryota > Metazoa > Chordata > Mammalia > Artiodactyla > Antilocapridae > Antilocapra > Antilocapra americana. The sequence continues at coordinate 4,031,996 of ML663483.1, read as the reverse complement.
GAAATGTGTATACAGAGAAAATACTGATGCTTGCTAATTTCAGAGGATGGCCTGATGTATTTCTGAAATATTGCTGTATCATTTTTCTGAAAAAGTTAAAACAGATTTTCTATCTGTAATAAAAGGTTATTCAACGTATAAATAGATAAACTCCTAGAAAAGAAATCCTATAATTTAAAGATCTCATGCTTTTATCTTTGATGAAAAGTAATATGGTATACTGGTTACTCAATAAGTGATCATATTGAATAACATGTTTATTACAAATTAAATAAGGCTGACATATGTTATGAATGATCTCCAGTGTGTAGGAGTGTATTAGAAGTTAGTAAAAAGCATTAAATAAATACCCAAAATAAAAGCAGGAAGGAAATGCAAAAATATTTAGATTAAATTTGGTTTACAACTGTGTATTTACACACAAGGTACGTCAGCCATTTTAAAAAGTCAGGAATAATCACATTACTCACTTTCACAATTCAGAGATGCACTAACAAAGAAGAAGGAAGAAAAGAAGAAAGGGGAGGAAGGGCTCTTAATTAGACCTTAGCATAGTCATTTATGGGAAGTTAACTATGCTTACTGGGTAGGAAAGAGGATCAGATGGTTGTCGAAACGGCTCTGAGTCTTCACGTTCATAAATGAGGCCCAACAGTTCTTTGCACTGTTTTCTCCAAGCATCAGGATTATACCTTAAAGACTGTCTTCTTCCTCGGCATTTGACCTGTGGATTTTTAAAGAATTATATTTAAAAGCTCTTTCCTTAAGTCTTCATTGATTTTTCTCCTGTCTTCCTAATGTTAATATATCTATATAAGATAGAGCACCTGATAGGGCCCACATGGGTTCTCATTGATAAGATGGCTCATTATGTTGACCTTGCAAACAAAGAATAAATCACAGTGATCTGTGACTAAATTGCCCAAATGGCATCCTGTTATCTCACTGGTGCCTATCTTCTCAAAGATGTGAGACCACCAGATTTCAGACCTCCAGCTATGTGACCATCCCTTCAGAGGCTTTTTCATTGGTTGGGTATAAGTAGGACTCCATCAGAAAGTGAGAACACTGGTTCTCTTTAAGAGCCAGTCACCCTCTCTTTTCCCTCTAATAAATTTCCTCTTCTTGCCTGACTGCCCAGCTCGCTCTCTTTTCCCCTGCACTCGCCTTACATTCTGGTGTCGAAACCCCAGAGGGAAGATCCATTCCAACTGGGTGGGGAGCCCACCCTCAATGGTCCCCTCCCTTGGAACTTGCTGAGAAACTGAGACTAGCAACGGGACTCTTCACTTGCCTTGCTGGATTGACATGGACACACGGGCCCACATTTCATCCATTGGTTACAGGGATGAGTGAAATCTCACTCCCTCGGATCCTCTCTCTCGCCTGGTTTCCAAGTCCTAGGGCTAGGCAGGAGGATCCCCATGGCCCTCAGGCCCTCAGCCTTGCACCCCGTCTGACTTTGAAATAAGGAACGCCCATTTCAAGGCAGACTATTATTACTCTCTGAGAAAGTCCTGAGAATGGCGATGCCTTTTCTCTAGGACCTCTCTCCTTGCTTTCTCTTGCCCTTGTCTAACCTCCCTATTCAGCTGCAATGGGAAATTCTCAATCCGAGCCCTCAAAAGCTACTCCTCTAGGATGCCTTCTATGAAACCTTAAAAAGCCTTGAGCTTCCAAGGGGCGATAAGACCAAAAAGACTTATTTACTATTCTAAAAGACTTATTTACTATTCTAACACTGTCTGGCCACAATACAAATTGATAACAGGTCCCAATGGCCAGAAAATGGAACTCTCAATTATAATATCCTTCAGGACCTCGGTACCTTCTATGGTTACAATGGCAAGTGGTTAGAAATCCTTTATGTTCAGGCTCTTTGCTCTTCGCTCTTGACCCTCTCTCTGTGAATCCTGTTCTACTTCTCAAATACTCTTAGCCCACTCTGGGCCATATCCTCCTAATACAGTGTCTCCCCATCTCTGTTCAGACTTTTCATCTTCCTTCAACCCTTCTGACCACAGCTCACCCCCTATCACTCCCAATCCCCTTGCAGCCACTCCAGATCCAGTTCCACAACCTCCACCGTACGTGCCCTCCTCTCTCCCTCCTTCTCAAGCGTAGGCCTCTGCAACTGCTGAAGCTCCCAAACCCCTCCTCAGCCTGCGCCTGAGATAAGCTCTGAGACCTCAGCCTCACCCTCGACCCCCAGAGTCCCAAGGCTTTACCCTGACCTCCCTAGATCTCCTCCCTGTACTTGGTCCTGAACAACTTTAAACAGGAAACTTCACTGCAGGATACCACTCTTTCCCCTGCTCCACTCCTCCCTTTACTGGAAGTAGCTGGAACAGAAGGCATTGTTTGGGTTCATGTTCCATTCTCCCTCACTGATCTATCTCAGATTGAAAAGCGTCTTGGCTCCTTCTCCTCAGACCCAGTTAAATCTAAAAGAATTCAGGTATCTTACCTAGCCTTATGACTTAACCTGGCATGATATTTATTATACCATCCTTTCCTCCACTTTTCTCCCAGAAGAGAAGGAATGAGTATGGCAAGTCTCTCAGGCGCATGCTGATGAGATACACAGGACAGACAACACTAAGGCCATAGGGGCAATGGCTGTCCCCTGAGAATATCCCAACTAGGATTATCAGGCAGGGAGACCTGGATGAGCCGCCCCTAATCACATGATTGCCTGTCTCACTGTGGGCCTTCAAAAGGCAGGGCATGAAACCATCAACTTTGATAAGCTCTGGGAAATAACTCAAGGGCTAGATCAAAACCCAGCACAATTTCTAGCCAGGTTAACAGAAGTGCTACAAAAATATACAAAATTAATCCCCACTTCAGCAGAGGGCACCATTGTCCTTAACACGCATTTTATCTCCCAGTCTTTCCCAGATATCTGAAAGAAACTAAAAAAGGCAGGAGAAGGCCCTCAAACCCCTCAACAAGACCTTTTAAATTTAGCCTTTACAATTTTCAATAACGAGGAAGAAGAGGCAATGTTAGAGAAGGCCCAATGAGATCAGGCCAAATGCCACCTTTTAGCCACTGCCCTACATGGCTCCAAGCCTCCATCAACCAACAAAGAAAGGAAGCCACCTGGGCCCTGCTTCAAATGTGGTAAGCCGATCTCCTTTCTCATTGACACGGGGGCGACTTACTCTGCTATGCCTGCCTACTCTGGAGAAACCAAGGTCTCTCAGGTCTGTTATGGGGGTTGACTGTTTAATATCTATACCACTAATAATGGAGTCTCTACCTTGCACACATTAAGATACCCCATTTTCCCATTTTTTTCTCATACTCCCAAACTGCCCCACTTCCATTCTTGGGAGAGACCCTCTCTCAAAATTCAAAGCCTCTATTACTATCCCAAGCCCACCCTCTGATCTAGCCTGGTTACTGCTCCTTAAAACCCACCACTTCTGTCGTTGGTCTACAACAATAGGCTCCTGACTATTTTTGGAGGAAGCCTGCTGTTTTTACACTGATAAATCAGTCATTGTAAAGGAAACAGCAAGAAATCTGAAAAACAGAGCCTCAAGAATACGCCATCACCTCAGTAATTCATTGGAAAACTGGTTAAGCAATTGGAATTGGATGCCCTGGGTCCTACCTTTTCTAGGCCCTCTACTACTTACCCTTATTCTAACTTTTGGCCCATGTTTAATGTGTCTTTTTTCAAAATTTCTTCAGGACAACTTACAAGCCTTCACCAACCGAACCATCCATAAGCTACTTCTAACTCACTCAGATTATCAAAAACTTCAACTCCACACAAATCCCCCTAATCCAAAATTCAGCCTTTTCTTATCTTACCCCCACAAAGCCTCTATCTTGCAGGAGGCAATTATAGAAGATTAACCTTTTGCCTTTATCCTAAATCAAAAAGATTGGAATGATAGGGCCCATATGGGGTCTCATTGATAAAATGGCTCATTATGTTGACCTTGAAAACAAAGAATAAATCACAGTGATCTGTGAGACTGACCAAATTGCCCAAATGGCATCCTGTTATCCCACTGGTGCCTATCTTCTCAAAGCTGTGAGACCACCAGATTCCAGACCTCTGGCTACATGACCACCCCGTCAGAGAATTTTTCATTGGTGGGGTATAAGTAGGACTCCATCAGAAGAGAATTGGTTCTCCTTAAGAGCCAGCCACCCTCTCTTTTCCCTCTAATAAATTTCCTTTTCTTGCCTGACTGCCCGGCTCGATCTCTTTTTGCCTGCACTCGCCTTATAGCGCCCATTTAAAAGTTTCTTAGTTTTGATTAAACATCATTGCCCCTGGCAAAAACATGAACAAAAACTAGATTATTATATTCATGGAAACAGCAAGAACTCTAGTATTCTGAATTCTCATTTTGAGAAAATCCAAATCTTAAATGCAGAGGAACAAATTTTTCTTGTACAAGGGTAATAATTTTAATAACTTAATCTTTGCTAGTAGTTAAGAATATTTGACAATGGCACCATAATTTTCTCAAAATAAAACTTGAACAATATTTTTAAAGTAAATTCTTTGTCATCAGAATGTACTCTAGCCTTTACTATTTTGATGTCTTTTGTACACATTCTCTTTCAGTATTTGAAAGGAAACATTTTCCTTATATATAACAAATACTTGTCTAATTATCATAGAGTAGAAGTGCACAGAATAGAGTTAACATAGAAGACCTGAGGCTATCTTTAACAGGCCTTGCTTGTCATGTTATCCCTTGATTGGTGTCTAGGAACTTGGGACCTGAACTCTTTCTTAAATGATAAAAGTAGTTTACTGTGCCCAATTTGATACAAACAATGTTATTTGTGCTGCATACCCACTTGCCTGTACATTTCTGGTGCTTTCCTGCTTTCTGAGAGTCTGGAATCTTGGCATGGACTACTCAGATGAGGTAGACATAACAAACTCCCAATAAATTCTTTGGGAACTGAGTCTCAAGTCACTCACATATTGCTACATTTTCATTGTGGGGAAAGAGCGTACTCTGTGTGGCCTTTCAGAGGAGAGAGACTACATAAGGAAACCTGCACACTGATTCCTCCAGGCTCTGCCAGTATCTTTTTCCCTGTGATCCAGCTGTGTATCTTTGTCACTGTCATAAACCTTAGCAATGGGTATACATGGGGCTTCCCTGGTGGTTCAGTGGTAAAGAATCCACCTGCCAATAGAGGAGACATGGGCTCGATTGCTGGGTTGAGAAGATCCCCTGGAGAAGGAAATGGCAACCCGCTCCAGTATTCTTGCTTGGAAAATCCCATGGATAGAGGAGTCTGTCAGGCTAGAGTCCATGGGGTCACAAAAGACTCAGACACGACTTGGTAAATAAACAGCAGCAACAACAAGTATATATACTAAGTTCTATAAGTCTTTCTAGCAACTCTCCAAATTTGTGGAGTTGGTCTTAGGGATCCCTGAGGCAAGGAGCCTGAATTTTTATTAGCGTTTCATTTATCCACTCACCCTTCTTCCAGATGAAGTACCAGGTCCATCTGAATCTAAATCAACCATTTCTGTATCCTAAAATTCAAAGGGAAGAGTGGGAGAAGATATTGTTATATTTAGTCTTATAACTAGATAAACATTTACAAAGAAATGGCAAATACAATCATAATTAACTCCCTCATTGAAGCAGGCAGCAAAACAAAGGTGGGAGAAAGAGTCACTCTAAACTTCAGCTGCATGCTATATACAAGTTGGAAAATATACTGGGAGAAGAAATAAGCAAGGTTTCTCTTTAACTCAGAAAGGTAATGAGGGGGAAAGTACAGTGACTGGTCCCTAAAGTTGTACTTAAGTGTTAGTATTTAAAAAAACTTATTTTATACAACATGCTAATTTAATATACTATAATCATGAATTGCTCATGATTAATCTTTTGTTACTTCAAGAACAAACCTCTTTTTTATAGGGAAAATAAGAATATGTATTAAAAAATAAGATTGAGTGAAGTATCGCTCCAAGGGATAGTTTTTTAATACAAAGAGACAAGCCCCACACACCACTACTAACCTGGTGATGGTGAAGCACATAGGTAATGCCTAGGAGAATCTAAAAAAATGCTACAAATGAGCTTATCTACAAAACAGAAATAGAGCTATAGGTGTAGAAAATACTTATGGTTACCAGGGGTAAAGGCATGGGATAAACTGAAAGATTGGGATTGACATATACAAACATATAACTAATAAGGATCTACTGTATAGCACAGGGAACACTATTCAATACTCTGAAATGACCTATATGAGAAAAGAATATAAAAAAGAGTGGGTCTACATATATGGATAATAGACTCACCTTGTTGTATACCTGAAACTAACACAACATTGCAAATCAACTATAACTTAATGAATTTTTTTTCAAAAAGAGATGTAGCTCACAAGCCATTAGTTTCCCTTTCTGAAGTTGCTGAATTACATTTTAGTTTAATTTTCTATTCTAACTCAGAATGCTACTCTGAGGAGAGCAATATCCATCCATGATATAAACTCTCAATAAAATAGGTATAGAGGGATGGTATCTCAACATTAAAAAGCCCATATATGAAAAACCCACAGCTAACCTTATGGTCAATTGTAAAAAGCTTTTCCTCTAAGATAAGGAACAAGACACGAATGCTTACTCTTTTATTTTATTTAACATAGTATTAAAAGTCTTAACTGGAACAATTAGTTAATAAAAACAAAAAAATTCAAATCAAAAAGGAAAAATTGATAGTCTCTATTAGCCGATGACATGATATTACATATAGAAAAGTCTGAATACACCACCATAAAACTGTTAGAACTAATCAACAAATTCAGTAAAATTGCAGGATACAAAACCATCATACAAAAATAAGTTGTTTCTATACACTAACAATGGACTCTCAGAAAGAAAAAATTAAGAAAACAATGCCATTTATACTTACATCAAAAAGAATAAAATACTAGCAATTAATTTAACCAAGGATTTGAAAGATCTGTACACTGAAAGCTATAAGACATTGATGAAACCAAAGAATATACAAAGAAATGGAAAGATACTGCATGCTCACAGATATGCAAAATTAACGCTCTTATAACATCTGTACTATTTAAAGCAATATACAGATTCAATGCACTCCCTGTCAAAATCCCAATGGTAATTTTTGCAGAAATAGAAAAACAATCCTAAAACTCATAGAGAACCACAAAAAAGAGTTTTAATAACCATCTTGAGAAAGAAGAATAAAGTTGGAGGCATCACAATTCCTAATACCAAACTGTGTTACAAAGTTAGTGTAATCAAAATGTATGGTATTAAAATAAAATGTATACATCAAGGGAACAGAAAGTATATAGAAATAAACCCTGCCTATTGGTCGATTAATTTACAACAGAGGAACCAAGAATATAAAATGAAGAAAGGATAGTTTCATCAATAAATTGTGCTGGATAAACTGGATATCCACCTGCAAAAGAATGAAACTGGACCCCTATCTTACACCATACATTAAACAGATTGAAGACTTGGATATAAGACATGAAACCATAAAACTCCTAAAAGAAAACACAGGGGTAAGCTGCTTGACACTGGTCTTGGCAATGATTTTTTTTTTTTTTTTTGGATTTAACAAAATCCAAAAGTAATAAAAGGCAACAAAAGCAAAAATAAAAAAATTGGGCCTACATCAAACTATAAAGCTTCTTCACAGCAAAAAATAACCATCAACAAATTGAAGACAATATACCAAATGGGATAAAATATTTGCAAATCATATACAGGGAGTTAATACCTAAAATATATAAACAACTTGATAGCAGGAGAACACATAACCTAATGAAAGGTGTGCAGAGAAACTGAATAGACATTAATACGAAGGAGACATCCAAACGGCCAATAGGTACCTGAAAAGGTACTCAACATCTCTGATCATCAGGGAAAAGCAAATAAAAACCACAATGAAATATCACCTCACACCTGTTAGAATGGTTATTATCAGAAAGACAAAGAAATAAGAAGTGTTGATGAGGATGTGGAGAAAAGAGAGCCCCTGTGCACTGTTGGTGGGAATATTAATTGGTACAGCTACTATGGAAAACAATATGGTAGTTCCTCCAAAAATTAAAAATAGAATTATTAACACCATATGATCCAGCGATTTCACTTCTGTAAATAATAACAAGATATCAAAGATATGAAGTTGCACTCCCATGTTCACTGAAGCATTATTCACAATAGCCAAGATATGGAAACAATCTAAGTGTCTGTCAACAGATAAATGAACAAAGAAAATATGGTGTACACACACACACACACACACACACACACACACACACACACACACACACACTGGGGTATTATTCAGCCATAAGAAAGAAGGTAAATCTGCCATTTGTGACAATGCAGATGGAAGTTGAGGGCATTTTTCTAAGTGAACTAAGTTAGACAGAGAAAGACAAACACAGAATGTTATTACTTAAAATGCAGAATTTTTTTTTAAGGTCAAACTCAAAAACAGAAAAGTTGTTGGGTAGTGGACTGATGGTGGGAGGGAACAGGGAGAAGGTGGTAAATAGACACAATCTTCTAGCTATAAGTTGAATAAAGTCTGAGAATATAAGGATTTAATGTAAAACATGGTGACTTTAGTTGATAACACTGTATTGTCTAACTGCAATTTGTTTATGTATTTATTTTTGGTATTTTATTTATTTACTTATTTTCCTTACATTAGTGTGTTAGTTTTGCCATACATTGAAGTGAATCTGCCATGGGTATACATGTATTCCCCTTCCAGAAACCCCCTCCCACCTCCCTCCCGATTCCATCCCTCTGGGTCATCCCGGTGCACCAGCCTTGAGCCCCCTGTAGCAAGCATCAAACCTGGGCTGGCGATTGATTTCACATATGATATTTAACATGTTTCAGTGCCGTTCTCCCATATCATCCCACCCTTTCCCTCTCCCATAGAGTCCAAAAGACTGTTCTATACATCTGCATCTCTTTTGCTGTCTTGCATACAGGGTTATCTTTACCATCTTTCTAAATTCCATACATATGTGTTAGTATACTGAATTTTTATTTTTCCTTCTGGCTTACTTCACTCTGGATAATAGGCTCCAGTTTCGTCCACCTGAGTAGAAATGATTCAAATGTATTCTTTTTAATGGCTGAGTAATATTCCATTGTGTATACGTACCACAGCTTTCTTATCCATTCATCTGTTGATAGACATCTAGGTTGCTTCCATGTCCTGGCTATTGTAAACAATGCGGCAATGAACATTGGGATACACGTGTCTCTTTCAATTCTGGTTTCCTTGGTGTGTATGCTCAGCAGTGGGATTGCTGGGTCGTATGGCAATTCTATTTCCGGTTTTTTAAGGAATCTCCACACTATTTTCCATAGTGGCTGTACTAGTTTGCATTCCCACCAACAGTGTAAGAGGGTTCCTTTTTCTCCACATCCTCTCCAGTATTTATTGCTTGTCGACTTTTGGATGGCAGCCATTCTGACTGGTGTAAAGTGGTACCTCATTGTGGTTTTGATTTGCATTTCTCTGATAATGAGTGATGTTGAGCATCTTTTCATGTGTTTGTTAGCCATTTGTATGTCTTCTTTGGAGAAACATCTGTTTAGTTCTTTGGCCCACTTTTTGATTGGGTCGTTTATTTTTCTGGAATTGAGCTGCAGGAGTTGCTTGTATATTTTTGAAATTGTTTGTCTGTTGCTCTGTTTGCTAATATTTTCTCCCATTCTGAAGGCTGCCTTTTCCTCTTGTTTTTAGTTTCCTTTGTTGTGCAGAAGCTTTTAATTTTAATTAGGTCCCATTTGTTTATTTTTGCTTTTATTGCCAATATTCTGGGACATGGGTCATAGAGGATCCTGCTTTGGTTTATGTTGGAGAGTGTTTTGCTGATGTTTTCCTCTAGGAGTTTTATAGTTTCTGGTTTTAGGTTTAGATCTTTGATCCATTTTGATTCAATGCAATTCCTATCAAGCTACCAGAGATCTTTTTCAGAAAACTAGAACAAATAATTTCACAATTTTTATGGAAATACAAAAACCTTGAATAGCCAAAGAAACCTTGAGAAAGAAGAATGGAACTTCAGGAATCAACCTGCCTGACTTTAGGCTATACTACAAAGCCACAGTCATCAAGACAGTATGGTGGTGGGGGAACTAAGATGGCAGAGGAATAGGATGGGGAGTCCACTCTCTCCCCAATAAATACACCAAAAGAACATTTAAAAACTGAGCAAACTCCATAAAACAACACCTGAATGCTGGCAGAGGACATCAGGCATCTAGAAAGGCAGCCCATTGCTGATGAAAGAAGATAGGGCAAAGAAAAAAGTAAAAAGAGAGGCAAAGAGTTAGGGACAGAGATCCGTCCCGGGAAGGGAGTCTCAAAAAAGAGAGAGGTTTCCGAACACCAGGAAACATTCTCCCCAGCGTATCTGTGGCGAATCTCAGAGGGCAACATAACCGGGAGTAAAAACAGATAAATAATTAAGCCCCCAAGATTGTGTCTCTAATTGTAACTCCCAGTGGAGCGGCGGTCCAGGCGCCCCATCCCCCACTAGCCAGTGCTGACTGCTCAGGGAGGGGCGGGCCACGGGCATTGGGAGAGGACTGGGACTGAGAGGCAGCCTGAGGGATCTAACCAGAGACAGCAAACTAGATAGAACAAAGGGCTGCTTGCCCCGGGGCAGCCTGATGGAGCTAGCCAGAGATAGCAAACTAGACCCCTGGGTAGGTTTCCTGAGAAAGAGCCCCTGCCAGGCTCGCACAGAGAACAAAGGGCAGCAAGGAGTCAGTTCCCAGTGCGAGACAGCTGGGCAGAGCTGGGTGGCTGCGGGCTGCAGACCAGCCCAGCCCCCCCCAGAGAGCGGCAGACACAACCTGGCCCGGCGAGGCTTCTGCTGCCAAACCGCGGGCAGAATTAGGTGCTAACCAAGACTTCTGGTGATTCTGGATGGACGCTGCCAGAGATCGGTGCTCCACAAACCTGAGAAGGCGCACGCAGCTGCACGCCCAGAAAACCCAGCGGCTGCGCTGGGGGAGGGGAGAAGGCGCAGCCCCCAACCGCAACGGGCAGGCAACTGAGAGCCTGAGCAGAGGGGGCAGGGAAAGTGCACTTGCCAGCAGCAGGGACAAACCCCAGAGGGCTGAACAGACACTGAAGAGACCAGCAAGAAGAAGATGCTAAAACAAGCAGAGGGAACCACTTTGGAACCAACAGGAGCAACAGATTAAATCCCTGCAGTTGGCAGAGACTGCGTAGAAAGGAGCCTATAGACCATGAGAAGTACAAGCAGGACCAAGGAACTATCTGAAATAGAACTGACTCCTCACTGTACACAACAGTACCAGAGAAAGCCCTAAATATAATTCCACTAGGACCATATTTTAAATTTTTTAAAACTTTTTGCATACTATTTTTTTATTTTTATTTTTAGAATTTTTAAGTCCCATATAATCCCATTATTTTTTTCTATACTTTTACTTTCCTTTTTTAAAATCTCCTCCCTCTCCCTTATTTTATTTTCCATTTTATTTCTTTTCTTTCCTTTTATATCTCCTCTTTTTCCTTTTTTTATTTTTAATTGAATTTTTTGTTGTTGTCGTTTTATTTCTTATTTTATTTTATTCTTTATTTTTCTTTTTTTGTAAAAGTATTTTTGAGAATCCAATCTTTACTCTAGATTTTTACTCTTTGCTTATTAGTATTTGGTATCAACTTTGTAGCTTTAAGAATCCAAGCTTCAGTACCCATTGTTACTTGGGAGTGAGATCACTGGCTTGATTGCCTCTCCCCATTCTTGATTCTCCTCCCCCCTCCACACCAAGTCACCTCTATCATCCCCCTCCCCCTTATCTTCTCTACCCAACTCTGGGAATCTGCTGGAGTGTTATGAGTGGTGAAGAACAATGAGATAACTGATCACTGGCTGGATCTGTCTCTGTCCATCTGACTTCCTCTTTTCTCTCTCTGGTCACTTCTGTCTCCTTCCTCCCTCTTCTCCATTTGGTATAACTCTGTGAACATCTCTGAGGGATCCAGGCTGTGGAGAGCACACAGGGAAGTGCTCAGTGGCTACTTCACTCTCTCACCATCTGATTCCTCTCTTCTCCTTCTGGTCCATGCCATGTAACCCTGTGTACCTGTCTCGGGTGTCCCTCACTGTGGAGAAACTTCTCATCATTAAACTAGACGTTCTACCATCATTACTACACAGATGAAGGAGTCCTGAGGCTACTGGAAGACAGGAGACTAAGCCCAGATCCTGAGAATTCCAGAGAACTCCAGGATCCAGGAGTTAATTAATCGATATGAGCTCATCAAACTCCTCCATACCTAAACTGAATCCAAGCACCCACCAAGGGCCAACAAGCTCCAGAGTAAGATATACCAAGCAAATTCTCCAGCAACACAGGAACATAGCCTGGAGCTTCAATACACAGGTTGCCCAAGGTCACACCAAGCCCACCTACATCTCAAAACACTTTACTAGACACTTCATTGCTCCTTAGAGTGAGGAAACCCAGATCCACCCACCAGAACACCACACAAGCTTTCCCAACCAGGAAACTTTGACAAACCACACATCCAACCCCACCCACAGTGAGGAACCCTCACAATAAAGGGACAACACAGCAAGATAAACAAGATGAAAAGGCAGAGAAATACCCAGCAGGTAAAGGAACAGGATAAATGTCCTTCAGACCAAACAAAAGGAAGAGATAGGATATCTACCTGATAAAGAATTCCGAATAATGATAGTGAATATGATCCAAAATCTGGAAAATAAATTGGAGTTGCAGTTCAATAACCTGCAGACAAGGATTGAGAAGATGCAGGTAAGCTTTAACAAGGACTTAGAAGAAATGAAAAAGAGTCAAAATACAATGAATAATGCAATAAATGAGATCAAAAACACCCTGGAGGGAACCAACAGTAGAATAACAGAGATAGAAGACAGGATAAGTGAGGTAGAAGACAAAATGGCAGAAATAAACGAAACAGAAAGGAAAAATGAAAAAAGAATTAAAAGAAATGAGGACAATCTCGGAGACCTCTGGGACACTGTTAAACAAACCAATATTCGAATCATAGGAGTTCCAGAAGAAGACAAAAAGAAAGACCATCAGAAAATTCTTGAGGAGATAATTGTTGAAAACTTCCTTAATTGGGAAAGCAAATAATCACTCAAGTCCAAGAAACCCAGAGAGTCCCAAATAGGATGAACCCCAAGCGGAACACCCCAAGACACATATTAATCAAATTAACAAATATTAAACTCAAAGAGCAAATACTAAAAGCAGCAAGGGAAAAACAACAAATAAATCACAAGGGGAATCCCATAAGGATAACAGCTGATCTCTCCATAGAAACGCTTCAGGCCAGAAGGGAATGGCAGAACATACTTAAAATCATGAAAGAAAATAATCTACAACCCCAATTACTGTACCGAGCAAGGATCTCATTCAAATTTGAAGGAGAAATCAAAAGCTGAAAAGACAAGCAAAAGCTGAGAGAATTCAGCAACACCAAACCAGCGCTCCAACAAATGCTAAAGGATCTTTCCAAGACAGGAAACATGGATAGGGTATATAATCTCGAACCCAAAACAATAAAGTAAATGGAAATGGGATCATACTTATCAATAATTACCTTAAATGTAAAGGGGTTGAATGCCCCAACCAAAAGGATAAGATTGGCTGATTGGATACAAAAACAAGACCCCTATATATATATTGTCTACAAGAGACCCACCTCATACCTAGGGACACATATAGACTGAAAGTTAAAGGCTGGAGAAAGATATCCATGCAAATGAAGACCAAAAGAAAGCAGGAGTGGCAATACTCATATCAGATAAAGTAGACTTTTAAATAAAGGCTGTGAAAAGAGATAAAGATGGAATTTACATAATGATCAAAGGACCAACCCAAGAAGAAGAAATAACAATTATAGATACTTATGCACCCAACATAGGAGCACCACAATATGTAAGGCAAATGCTAACAAGTATGAAAGGGGAAATTAACAATAACACAATAATAGTGGGAGACTTTAATACACCACTCACACCAATGGATAGATCAATTAAACAGAAACTTAACAAGGAAACTCAAACTTTAAATGATACAATAGACCAACTAGACCTAATTGATATCTATAGGACATTCCACCACAAAACAATGAATTTCACCTTTTTCTCAAGCGCACACGGGACCTTCTCCAGAATAGATCACATCCTGGGCCATAAATCTAGCCTTGGTAAATTCAAAAATATCGAAATCATTCCAAACATCTTTTCTGACCACAATGCAGTGAGATTAGATATCAATTATAGGAGAAAACCATTCAAAACTTCCAACATATGGAGGCTCAACAACACACTGCTGAATAACCAACAAATCACAGAAGAAATCAAAAAAGAGATCCAATTATGCATAGAAATGAATGAAAATGAAAACACAACAACTCAAAACCTATGGGACACAGTAAAAGCAGTGCTGAGGGGAAAGTTCATAGCAATACAAGCTCACCTCAGGAAACAAGAAAAAAGTCAAATAAATAACCTTACTTTACACCTAAAGCAACTAGAAAAGGAAGAAATGCAGAAGGCCAGGGGTAGTAGAAGGAAAGAAATCTTAAAGATCAGGGCAGAAATAAATGCAAAGGAAATAAAAGAGACCATAGCAAAAATCAACAAAGCCAAGAGCTGGTTCTTTGAGAAGAAAAATAAAATTGACAAAGCATTAGCCAGACTCATCAAGAAACAAAGGGAGAAGAACCAAACCAACAGAATTAGAAATGAAAAAGGAGAGATCACAACAGAAAACACAGAAATACAAAGGATCATAAGAGACTATTATTAGCAACTATATGCAACTAAACTGGACAACCTGGATGAACTGGACAAATTCCTAGAAAAGTACAATTTTCCAAGACTAAACCAGGAAGAGATAGATAATATTCATAGACCCATCAGAAGCACGGAAATTGAAACCGTAATCAGAAATCTTCAAAAAAACAAAAGCCCAGAACCAGATGGCTTCACAGCTGAATTCTACCAAAAATTTAGAGAACAGCTAACACCTATTCTACTCAATCTCTTCCAGAAAATTGCAGAGGAAGGTAAACTTCCAAACTCATTCTACGAGGCCACCATCACCCTAATTCCAAAACCCGACAAGATGACACAAAAAAAGAAAACTACAGGCCAATATCACTGATGAACATAGATGCAAAAATCCTTAACAAAATTCTAGCAAATAGAATCCAACAACACATTAAAAAGATCATACATCATGATCAAGTAGGCTTTATCCCAGGGATGCAAGGATTCTTCAATATTCGCAAATCAATCAATGTAATACACCACATTAACAAATTGAAAAATAAAAACCACATGATTATCTCAATAGATGCAGTGAAAGCCTCTGACAAAATTCAACATCCATTTATGATAAAAACCCTCCAAAAAGCAGGGATAGAAGGAACATATCTCAACATAATAAAAGCTATATATGACAAACCCACAGCAAACATTATCCTCAATGGTGAAAAACTGAAAGCATTTCCCCTGAAGTCAGGAACAAGACAAGGGTGCCCACTCTCACCACTACTATTCAACATAGTTTTGGAAGTCTTGGCCACA
>ML663483.1:3997940-4014688 GCA_007570785.1 Antilocapra americana | reverse complement strand
CATATGTAAACCCATAGTGGTTTCATGTCATTGTATGGCAAAACCAATTTAAAAAAAAAAAGACAGTATGGTACTGGCACAAAGACAGAAATATAGATCAATGGAACAAAATAGAAAGCCCAGAGATAAGTCCACACACCTACAGACACTTTATCTTTGAGAAAGGAGGCAAGAATATACAATGGAGAAAAGACAATCTCTTTAACAAGTGGTGCTAGGAAAACTGGACAGCCACTTGTAAAAGAATGAAACCAGAACACTTTCAAAAACCATGCAATTTGTTTAAAGTGTAGAACTTAAATGTTGGAAGGAAGGAAGGGAGAGAACGAAGAAGAAAAAATAAGCTTGTTGAATTATATTTTACTTTTCTATTCTAATCCAAGTTATGTTATTTTGAGGAGAAATTCTTGTTACATCAAATTCTGAATCAAAATGCATTCATATTAAAGGTTAGAGAAAATACTGGATATAAGAATGATCATTTTTTATTAGTTTCAGGAGGATAATATCAAATTGGCACATCTGAGTTTTCTTTAATATGTAAATAGCATTTAACTTCTATAATACTTACAACATTTTATAGTCAAACACATTTTTGTGAAATTTAAAAACTATTAGAGATTTACCATTCTGAGAATTAACAGGACAGAAAATATAAACATGTAAGATACCTCTGTCTAATCATAGCCACTGAAATAAAATCCAGCATATTTGAGTTACTTAACCCTGGTATGAATTGTTTTCCATAAAATATTTTTGAATTGTTACTTTCAATTATTGTTTCAGCTTCTTATCCTGGTTTTTGCTTCTATCATAGTCTCTAGTCAAAGATAACAATATAAATTAGGGATATGAGTGGGTTGGGATATAAGATACATGAGGGTCTGCTGACAATACTAATTTCATTTCATTAAGAAAAACTGGTTTATGTTTTTATAAATTTCTGCAAAGGAAATCAAACAGCAATTCATGCAACTACTAAAAATGGAGACTTTCAAGTCTAAAATTATAAAGTACAAAATTATAAAGTACTTTAATATTATATATATACATGTATATATATGTATGCAGTATAGAAAATTAATCCCTACTAAAATTCCCATCAACTAACCATTCTTTTAAAACACAGTTTATTGCTTTGTCCTGTTTTCAAGTGCTAGAAAATAAAGTATTGATTTCTCAACAGTGAAACCCATTGTGTCCAAAAGGATGAATGGCCACCTCTCTCTGACCAAACATTGTAGCACAACTACTTTTTTGGTATACACTATCTAAATATAGGTTAAAGAGTTTAATACAAAAATATGCAGGTGTTCAGTGAGCTTTCAGAAATCAGATTCATTGTTAATACCCAGTTATAACACTCACGTAGAATACCTAATGTACTTTAAATGACAGAAAAGGAATTAATGCCTACTGGTCATGCTGTGATTCTTACCTCCTCTGCATCAGTACTGTTTAGTTCTTCTGCTTTAATTTTATTGTAAGTATCCAGTATATCAGTACAGCTCTGATCCCTGTGAAACAAGATAAGTTAAAATGCACTTCAGTAAATTTTAAAAACTCAAAATCAGCCTCTATGGAAGATAAAACTGCTTCTTACCCAATAAATCGAAGTAAGACATCAGTTACAATTTTGGCTGCTTTAACTATAGGACTGTCTGGCTCATTGAAAGTCCTAGCATTATGCTCAATATAGCGTACTTCCCACATCAATGCTGATATTCTCCTATGAAAGCAAAAATACCCTGTTATTCTTGGTCAATACATTTAAAATCTATTCTAGAATTAGACAATATAGAACAACTAGGCATTTAATCATGATACATCAAAGGTGTTCAAATATATGTATGTGACTCAATATATCTGTGTGACTAATATGTACCAATAGAAACAAATAGTGCTTTGATAAAGTGAACAAAAATAGTTTTCATAGAAGACCAAAAATCAAGAAGCCAGGTTGTAGAAAAGGACAGATTTTAATGCAGTTGCTGTTATGATAATATACTACTAAAGAAATTATAGGTAATGTTATAAAATACACCCAAATGGTATTATTTATAACCATTTCATGGAATAATTGTGGTTAGGATATAGTAGACTTGAGGGTGAGAGAGATAACAAAAGCTGCCCTCCACCGCCTCCCCATAATCGCATATCTTCCAGCAAAACCAAAGAAAAAAATAACTTGATTTTTTTTCTTTACACATTTTGGGGCTGGTGATTAAATCTAATTAACTGCTGCCTAAATTTCCCAACAGGGAATTTAAAACATGCTCAAAGACTCTGGAGCACCATAATCAGGATGAATCCATAAACCACTTAATCTGCCTTTAATAAACTGAAAGTTAACTGTGATTATTGTTTCATATGTGACTTGTACCAGTCATAATTTTCTCCCTGTCCATACTCCTTTTTACCCTGGAAGACTGAGAATCTTCTGAAGGAAATGAAATCAATTGTTCCAAATTTCCAAAGAAATTTTGAGGTGGGTCTTCCGAGTGATTATTTTACACTATGAAAACAAATATCTCAGTGTATCGTCATGCAAAAACGAAAGCAAAAGACATAAAGCTATAAGCCTTATAGGGAATGGTAAAAAATAAACAAACCTGTAAAAGCGATTTTCAAGTCTCCTCCTGATGGTGTTGAGGTCAGTTGGATAAGCAACTACAGTACAATACAAGGGGTAGGCACTGAGATCCACTGGAACAGCAAAAGGGCTGGCAAAATCTACAATATTTACAAAATCAGAAAAGATAGTTATAAACAACACTAACATCTCATGTTAAAAACAAAAACCACATATAAACAAGAAGTATGGGCAACATAAAACTATATTACTAAAACAAGATAATGATTAAATTATGCAAAAATTAGACCAATACTATTATAATGTTATTCTTTTTATTTGGACATATTATCTATGAATCATGCATGATACACTGGTTCAAATCAGATAAAAACAAGACAAAATTATTGGAGAATTGTTTTTAACTTCAAATTTATGTCTTTTATGGATAAATGCCAAATATCTCACGTGATATACTTCAGAAAATATAACTCGTCATGGAGTAAAACTGATTACTCCACACACAGTCTTTACCAAAAAAATCCATCCAAAGTTAGGCTCAGGGAATAGATAGAGAGCCAAAATGGCTCACAAAAGTAAAAGACACTTATAGGCCTTCACTATTACAAGCCCAGAACTGAAGGTTTGTCAGTCATTACTTTGTCCAAGCATACAAAATTATTATTAAAACTAGAATCACTGTGCCTCTTGAGTTAGAAGTATACAGTGAAAAACTGCATTTCCTTTTACAGAACTTAAAATTCTGCTGGTTTTCCTTTTTCCTTCTCATCTTCCTAACATTGTTTTCTCATCTTCTTAATATTCTTTCACATTCACCATACCCAGGGAAAGAAGGTGGTTGATTCCCTGAATAACTCGTTCACATTCCTCATCTCTGGAATGAGCTCCCCATTCTCCTTCCTGAGGTTTGTATAGCAAAGCAGTCAGTTCCTCCTGGGACACAGGAACACCAGCACCAACTTCATCTGGAAAGGCAGCTATGCATAAGGTGAAAAATCAGAAATAATTAGTTTTCAGAATAATGCTACTGCCATTCTTGTTTTAGAAAAATTATAATTCAATTTTTAAAAGCATATTTACTTCCTTCTGGAATTGGCTCCATATCCCAGGGGCTCATCTTTTCCCTCTCATTATTGTCCCAGCTATTAAAAAAATAACAAGATATAAATCAAACTCACATTATACTTTTACATACTAGCATAAGTTGGAGGACTTCTTGGGGGTGAAATATGGAAAGGGGCAGTACAATTTCTTTAAAATATAACTTTGCTTACACAAAGATAACAATAATCCTCTAACAGAGAAAACATGATCCACTAATATGAAAGTTAGAGAGCCCTAAGCTTATTCTTAGTTCTTTTTTTTTTTTAATTCCAACCAAGCATACATTCAATGTTAAGCCAGGGTACAGAATAAAAAGATCTCACTGGAAAATTCCTTTTAGGCTGCTGCTTCTGCTAAGTCACTTCAGTCGTGTCCAACTCTGTGCAACCCCATAGACGGCAACCCACCAGGCTCCGCCATCCCTGGGATTCTCCAGGCAAGAACACTGGAGTGGGTTGCCATTTCCTTCTCCAATGCATGAAAGTGAAAAGTGAACGTGAAGTCGCTCAGTCGTGTCTGACTCTTCACGACCCTAAGGACTGCATGCAGCCTACCAGGCTCCTCCGTCCATGGGATTTTCCAGGCAAGAGTACTGGAGTGGGTTGCTACTGCCTTCTTTGCCTTTTAGGCTAAAAAAAATCAATTTAATACATCACTTTTTTCTGTGAGATAATCTACTTTTTTCTACCAGGTTTAGTATTATAGCTTCTCCAAAAGTTTAATATTTCCTTTTGATCTACAATTTGAAGACTAAAAGTCAATCTTCACAGAACAAACATATGTTTTATCATTCTTAAGAAGAAAGTTTTATTTATCAGGAATCTTACAACTCTGATATTTCATGAAGAATGAAAGTAAATGTAGACAAATAGCATCAATATATCCAAAAGTAATGCACTCATCCTTGACTAGAACTTATAACATCAAATAGAAGATTATATAAATATTCACTATTATATTCCAGCTGAAACAATTTAAACACTGAATTAATTTCAGTAGTCTTTATGAAATAACAGTTGTAATTCTTGTCTAAAATAGAAATATTTAAGAGAAAACACAGGAATTAAGGAGGCAGAAAGAAGTATTCAGTTCCTGCTTTGTTTTAGTATGCATATTGCACCAGAAGGTTTATCATCAAATTCCTTCCTTAAAAGTACTATGATTTCTTCCTTACAGGTACAGGTCTTATAAGACTAGGTAAGGCAGGGTTTATAGAAAGTCCATATAGTACTAAAGTATTCTATCAGGTGTAAAAGATCATAAATGTACTTACTGAACACTGTAACACTGGAAAGAACTATCAGGATACTCTGGTTGAAAAGGTTGCTGACTTTCCACGGTCCCAAACCACCAGGCGTCATCTATTATACTGCGGAATCTATCACCTACAATGTTTTTAAAACTTCTTAAAAGAGGGCTCTTGAGAATAATTGCTATGTTCCCAGTCTAAACTGTATATTGTGATGAATATAATAGCATCATTGTATCCAGCAGTATTACAGATTTAAATCTGAGTATTCCGTATTACTCTCTTCAAGTATTTTGATTTCCAAGTCCCAATAATTATTATGAAATAAAATTACATATTACCACATTATGAAATAAAATTACATATTACCACATATAATTTAGTTTCTTTCAATTACTTGGGATCATTAGACAGTCTACTTTTTGTATTGGACATATGATACCACAGTTGTTTCTTTTTTCCTTCCTCTTATTTTTTGTTTTTCCATTTTGTTTCTAAAAATTTCTTCATACTAGTTTTGTACCTCTAAATGGCTAAGGAATACAAAACCAACCATGTGGATAAAAATGTTTCTTTCAGATTAGAAAAGATAGAAGATACTAATTGAAAAAAAACTACTAATAGCAGATAATTATACAGTGTTTTCTCTGTGTCTAATACATTTTAAGTTCTTTCTACATATTATTTATCATTCATATCAACCTTATAGGTATGTTCAGATGTGACTTCCATTTTACAGATAATGGAAGTGAGGTACAGAGAGGTTAAAATAGTGCCCAAGATTAAATAGCTAGAGAAGGTGGAAGGAATAGACAGGGAGACAATAGGAGGGGTAAACAGAGAAAGGGAGAAAAAGGGAGAGAGGTGGAAGAGGAGATAGAGAGAGAGAGAGAGACAAAGCAACAATCAGTAAAGGCCTTATAAGAGCTCAAGTGTTAAGTACTCCATGTGAAGGCAATAGAAACTTCAGATTTTCATTTTAACTTAGATTTGTATTCTAATGGAATAGATATTCACAGAAAAGGTTTTATAACACATACAAAGTATGTAAAATCACCTAAATGTAACTGAAAAGAAAAATTTAATTTTTCTAATTTGGCTAACAGCTTTTTCAGTCTAAAGTTTCTCAATGTTAATTCAGTTTAAAAGTCACTCTACTTGAAACAATATTTAAGTGGGGATTCTATATTTACCTATCTGCCAGTTCCTTTCTTTGGCTTCATTATAAAACTGATGTAGCACAAGGAAGTCAATGACATCTGGCATGTCATGATACCTGAAGAGAAAATAAAGTACATGTGATTCAGTATACAGATATAACAGTATATGTTACTTTCTAAATATCCAGGGATATATATGCTTAATGTGGAGCTATTGAGCAAACTGTTGCAAACCTCAAGGTCCTTACAAATGCTTTTAATTAAATTAAATGCCGTGTGTTGATCTTTTGTCTTAAATAATTACTTATGAACTTAACTCACTAGCTATAGTACTTTTATCCTATCTTGTAAGACTGTCATTTCTTATATTATCCAATGTGTAAGCATATCTCCAACAAAACTAATGATGCCTAAATGTCTTGAGACAATTGATCATATACTGTGTTGGCCAAAATCTTCCTTCAATTTTAAAGTAAAAATTAAAGGCACATTTTTAATATTCACCAAGAACTTTAAGTGTATCACCATTTTGTTCCACTACTTTCTGCCATTTTTCAGGCAACTTGATAATTCCACCTTCCCAAAACTTTTCATTTTTTTGAACAAAAAAGTGTTTCAGATGCCTTTTACAGTATTCCATGGAATTATTTTCCATTCAGATAATTTTGTAAAGACAAAAATAAATGGACATCTGAAGGTGCAATGTCTGGTGAATATAGTGGATGAATCAGAACTTTCCAGCCAAGCTTTAACAGTTTTTGCCTGGTCATCAATGGAACATGTGGTCTTGAGTTATCCTGATGGAAAATTATGCATTTTCTGCTGACTAATTCTGGAAGCTTTCTGTCACATGCTGCTTTCAGTTGGTCTAACTGGAAGTAGTACCTGTTGGAATTAATCATTTGGTTTTCTGGAAGGAGCTCATAATTCCCTTTCAATTTCACTATATGTACATCACCTTCTTGGAATGAAGACCAGCCTTTGGTGTGGTTGTGTGATAGTTCATTTCACTTGCTCCATGATCTCTTCCATTCCACATTCTTGTACAGTATTCACTTTTCATTGTCTGTTCCAATTTGTTTTAAAAATGGAACATTTTTGCTTTGTTTCAGTAGAGAATCACATGCAGAAATACGGTCAAGAAGGTTGTTTTCACTTATGTGGAACCCAAACATCAGAGTGATTAACATTACCAAGCTGGTGCAGTTTTCAACACTTGATTTGGATATTTTGAGAATGTCAGCTATTTCCTGTGTGGTGTAACTTCGATTGTTCTCAATTAACATCTCAATTTGATCACTATCAATTTCAATTGGTCAACCCAACTATGCAGCACTGTCCAGCAAGAACTCTTCAGAGCAAAACTTTGCAAACCACATTTGACATGTTTGATCAGTCACAGCACCTTCTCCATGTATTGCACAAATCATTTTTTTTGCATCCCAGGTGTTTTTACCTTTCTTGAAACAATAAAGTATCATATGCCAAAAAACGTTCCTCTTTTTCTTCTGTTTTCAATATTATAATGGCTACAAAAAAATTCACCAATTTTGATGTGTTTTTTTTTAATGCTCACTGATACGATAGCTGTCACAATACAACCTAACAAAACTGTTCTGAATGAAGTTAAAGACAACTAGAGTCATCTCATGGAAAAAAAAAAAAAAACAAAAGAACTCTGGCTATCCCAATATAAGAATCAAGTCATTAGCCATTGTAGTTGTTGACCTACAGCTCACCCTGAAAGGAATTCAAGATGAAGCATTCTGTGTTTTGGATATATGGAATCTTAGATAGTTAAGGTGCATATATATAAGGAAGAATTTCAATGACCCTGCACTCTTGCATCTTTGCATATATAGAACACTAAAATCACTGAGATATTTGATCCTCGTGACTACCAATAACTAGAAGGATGTATGCTTGACTTCATGTATTTCCCAGACAAAAAAAAATTCAAATATACCCTGGCTATGCCCCTGCTACCTCTTGAGAACATCTTGTCAGAGTTTTCTAAGGCTATCTCCCAGACTATAGTCCTCTGCAAGCTCCCCAATAAACCTGAAACCCATAGGTCTCATGTTGTATGTTTTTATTTCAGTTCACACTATATATATAGTGTGCATGCTAAGTTGCTTCAGTCGTGTCCGATTCTTTATAACCCTATTAAGTGGAAAAACAAAATAAGAAATAAACATTAAACCATGGTCTTTAAAACTCTAAAGCCTGTAGTGCTGTCATGTTTTCTTTACCATCAAGAATACATGTTAGGAATTAAAATACACACAAACACACACACACACACGCACACACGATCCAGCATAGATACTCACTTAATGGAAAAAGATTCTCCAGTCATTTTGCCTGAAATGGGATCCAGAAATGCAAGTTTCAAGCAGCATAGTGTAGGTGGTCCAACCTCATATTTGATTCCTACAATCTTAACAAACTCTTGTTCCTATTCATGAGAATACCAAAAAATTATTAATTTCAATATAAATAACTGCCTAACATTTGCATATTATTTCATTATTATTTGAACAATTTAAAAATTATCTGAATACCCACCAGATTTGAAGCATTCCACTAAGTGTTAAAGGTAATGAGACATGGTTCTTAAACTCTTAATAGCAATTTGTAGTTTAGTGTATGGCTCTAAACCAAGGATAAGCAGAAGAATCCCTTTGATAATCTTTTTAAAATTCATGTTCCTAAACACTACCACTATGGAACTGAGTTCACTATGTCTAGGGTAAAGCTCAGTCATATATATTTTGAACAAACTCTCCAGGTTTTCCTCTGGAGAGTTAAGAATTTTTCTGCTGGTTAAGAATCACTCCTTTAGTCACTACTTCTCCCTTGGACTCCTTGGTAGTCTGTTGGTGTGAAATCTTTGTGGCCATCCCCTTATCTCCTCAAGTCCCACAGAACCCTACAAGTTTCATTCATGCGTGAGCACATCTTAATCCACATTGGCCAGGCTGGTGTACAGACTGGCAATGCCTATTGGGAGATCTACTGCTTGGAACATGGCATCTAGCCTGATGGCCAGATGTCAAGTGATAAGACCACTAGAGAAGGAAAAGACTCCTCCAACACCTTGTTCAGTGAGACAGACACTTGCAAGCATGTGCCCAGGGCAGTGTTTGTAGACCTGGAACCCACGGTCACTAATGAAGCTGGTACTGGCACCTACTGCCAGTTCTTCCACACAAAGAAGCTCATCAGTGCAAGGAAGATGCTGCCAATAACTATGTTTGCAGTCACTACATGGTTGGCAAGATCACTGACATCGTCTTGGACTGAATTCAGAAACTGGCTGACCAATGCACAGGTCTTTAGGGCTTTTTGCTTTTCCACAGCTTTGGTGGGGGAACTGGTTCTGGGTTTATCTTCCTGCATTGGAACATCTCTCTGTCAATTATGCCAAGAAGTCCATGCTGGAGTTCTCCATTTACCCAGTCCCCCGGTTTCCATAGCTATAGTTCAACCCTACAACTCACCAACCACACCACCCTGGAGCACTCTGTATCTTCATGGTAGACAATGAGGCCATCTATAACATCTGTTGTAGAAACTCCGATATTGAGCATCCAATCTACACTAGTATTAATTGTCTCATAAGCCAACAAGTAGTGTCTTCCATCATTAGTTCCCTGAGATCTGATGGAGAACTGAATGTAGATCTGACAGAATTACAGACCAACCTGGGACCCTATCCCTGCATCCACTTCCCTCTGGCCACATATGCTCCTGCCATCTCTGGTGACAAAGCCTAAAATGAACAGCTTTCTGTAGCAGAGATCACCAATGCTTGCTTTGAGCCAGCCAACCAGATGGTGAAATGTAACCCTCTCCAAGGTAAATACATGGCTGGCTGCCTGTGTTGTACCATGGTGACATGATTCCAAAAGAAGTCAGTGCCACCACTGCTACCATCAAGACCAAGTGCAGCATCCAGTTTGTGGACCTGTGCCCCACTGGATTCAAAGTTGGCATTAATTACCAGTCTCCCACTGTGCTACCTGGTGGAGACCAAGCCAAAGTACAGCGAACTGTGTGCATGCTGAGGCCTGGGCTCACCTGGATCACAAATTTGACCTGATGTATGCCAAGTTTGCCTTTGTTCACTGGTATGTGGGTGAGGACGTGGAGAAAGAAGAGTTTTCTGAGGCCCATGAGGACATGGTTGCCTTTGAGAAGGATTATGAGGAGGTTGTAGTGCATAGGGCTGAGGGAGAAGATGAGGCTAGAAAATATTAACCTGTCTATTACAATTTTACACTCTTGGGATTGTCTTATTTATGTTCTGTGGAGATGCCCATTGTGGCCCTATCTTGTCAATAATATTAAATTCTATTGATACTTCTATTAAAAAAATCATTCCTCTAGCAGAAATACTGTCTATAATTAGGCAGGTGGACATATTATATATATGTTTGGGAAAAGGACTTACATATTTGAGTGCTACAATATTATTTTAAATACCATCCTTAAACACTGTTATTAGTCACACTTAATGATGACAAAAGAGAGCTTCATGAGTACAGCGATGATTTGAGAGTTACACACTTGTATATAGCAGAGCTGGGATTGAAATTCAGATCTTATTCCAAAGTCCAGGGTCTTATACCACAAGTAAGTTGACTTCTAAACTTTCCTATAATCACAGGCTGAGAATTTAAAATAAGAAATCACACAGGCTCAGTGACCTGCTGCTGGATGCCCAGTAGGCCAGTCTGAGCTCTAGGAAATGGCTTTCCTTGGGAGTTAGTGTGGTCCTGACCCCACCACGACCTTGGTGACCCGAGGCGTCCGACATGCAGGCACTGGGTCCAATGCCACTCAGTCCAAGGATGTGGTTCCATGAGGCTGTGGGCTCTGGGCTGTGAAGACAAACGCCACACATCCCGGTGACAGAAACACCCCATGAGGGTGTGCCCTCTCCTCCTGGTTAGTATTTATTTCAGCACTTTGTTAATGTGGTGTTTTATTTTCTACCTATTGCACTATTGTGACTTGTTGGCCATCATTTGATTTTTGTACAAAAAAAAGCTTTGTTACAGAAATCAGCATACTATTTTTTAAACCTGGAGAGATGGTATTATGGCGACTGAAAGTGTGGTCAGGTGTCAAATATAAATGTAAAAATGCAGAAAAAAAAGAAAACATATGGTTTACTCATTCCTATAATTCTAAAAAATTATCTTATTTTTCACCTAATTCACAATAGATGGCAGCACTCCTATTTCCCAGGAGATGATTATGTAAAGGTCACTTGATATTTTAGCACCTTATAACCTTAATACATTTTAGAAATGCCTAAATCTTTATTTCAATAAATACATTCTCTCTTCTGTCCTTCCTGTTAAGCATCATTACAAAACAACTAAAGAATGTGCTAATCATTGGACAATTGCATTCATCTCCCATACTAGTAAGGTCATGCTTAAAATCTTGCATGCTAGCCTTCAGCATTTTGTGAACCAAAAAATTCCAGATATCCAAGCTGGATTTAGAAAAGGAAGAGGAATCAGAGATCAAATTGCCAACATTCACTGGATTATAGAAAAAGCCAGGGAATTACACACAAAAAATCTACCTCTGTTTCAATGACTATGTCAAAGCTTTTGACTGTGTGGATCATAATAAACTGTGGAAAGCTCTTAAAGAGATGGGAATACCAAACCATCTCACCTGTTTCCTGAGAAACCTGTATGTGTGTTAAGAAGCAACAATTAGAACCCTGTATGGAACAACTGATAGATTCAAGACTGAGAAAGGAGTACAACAGGGCTGTCTGCTGTTACCCTGTTGGCGTAATCTATATGCTGAGCACATAATGAGAAATACCAGACTGGATGAGTTACAAGCTGGTATCAAGATGGGCGGGAGAAACATCGACAACCTCAGATATGCAGATGATACCACTCTAATGGCAAAAAGTGAAGAGAAACTAGTGAGCCTCTTGATGAGGGTGAAGGAGAAGAGTGAAAGAGCTGGCTTAAAACTAAATATTAAAAAAAACTAAGATCATAGCACCCGGCCCCATTACTTCATGGGAAATATAGGGGAAGAGGTGGAAGCAGTGACAGATTTCCCCTTCTTGGGCTCTAAAATGATTGCAGATGATGACTGTAGCCATGGAATCAGAAGAGATTTGCTTCTTGACAGGAAAGCTATGACAAACCTAGACAGTATGTTGAAAAGCAGAGACATTACTCTGCTGACAAAGGTCTGTACAGTCAAGGCTATGATCTTCCCAGTGGTCATGTACAGTTATGAGAGATGGACCATAAAGAAGGTGGAGCACTGAAGAATTGATGCCTTCAAACTACGGTGCTGGAGAAGACTCCTGAGAGTCCCATGGACAACAAAGAGATCAAACCAGTCAATCTTAAGGGAAATCAACCTTGAATACTCATTGGAAAGACTGATGCTGAAGTTGAAATTCCACTATTTTGGTCATCTGATGTGAATAGCTGTCTCATTGGAAAAGTCCCTGATGTTGGGAAAGATCAAGAACAGAAAGAAAAGAGGGCATCAGAGGATGAGATGGTTGGATGGCATCACCAATGCAATGGACATGAACTTGGGAAAACTTTGGGAGATGGTGAGGGATAGAGAGCCCTGGCATGCTGCCGTCATCCATGAGGTCACAAAGAGTTGGACACGACTGGGTGACAGAACAACAATAACCACAAAATTATGAGTTTCTTAGGATTTGTGATATTTACTATATCCTAAAGCTGCCAGAATCTTGAGAGTGTCTGTGGATCACACATGCAGTCAATATATAGAGTCTTCAGAAAGTACAAAGCTGCTACGGAAAATATCCACATCATGGAACTACTGCACTGCTCCAAGTATATGGTATACACCAGAGAACCTGAAGCTTGAAGGAAATTAGGTCAAATAATCAAGACAACAGGTGGCACACAAATTCCAGGAAATAAAATGTGGCCCACAACATTCAGCTGTACAGGAATATGGTACATCACCTTATTCTGGACATACAATAAACACATAAATATCCAGAAACTGAGAATAAGCATACAGGAAAGTAACTTAATTCCAAGATACTTCAAGTGCATAGCTTATTAATTTGGCAAACTTACCCTGAGATCCATTTTATTCCATGGCTGTTTTTGTAAATTAACACTGTATGTTTTTGATTTTCTTACAGCCCGTACATAAGCTTCATGTCCTTGTCTAAAATATATAAGCTAAAACAAAAAAGAATGAGTTATTAAACAGCAGCATCCCATTTAACCACTCTATACATCCCAATATATTCCCACAAATGTTCTCTTCTATTAACAAAAAATATACTTATAATTTTGAAAAAAATTATATAATAAAGTTAGTTGTCAGCATCAAATAATGTTCATTCAGTAATTATGCCTATGCAGCCCTGCACTAAGCACTGCATAATAAAATCACAGAGAAAGTGAAAGTTGCTCAGTCGTGCCCAACTCTTTGCAACCCCATAGACTATACAGTCCTTGGAATTCTCTAGGCCAGAATACTGGAGTGGGCAGCCTTTCCCTTCTCCAGAGGATCTTCCCGACCCAGGAATTGAACCAGGGTCTCCTACACTGCAGGTGGATTCTTTACCAGCTGAGCTATCAGGAAAGCCCCAAAACACAGTCCTCCTCCATAAATTTCTGAAGAAAGACTAATGACAAATGTACACAAAAGCATTCATCTTCTAAAATAATGTATTTCAAACTATAATTGACACTCTAATACATCAACATCTTAATAGTGAGCCTATGTATGTGTGTGAACACACACATTTGTTGTTGCTATTTAGTCACTAAGTCTTGTCTGACTCTTTTGTGACCCCATGGGCTGTAGCCCACCAGGCTTTACTCTCCATGGGATCTTCCTGGCAAGAATACTGAAGTGGGTTGCCATTTCCTCCTCCAGGGAATCTTCCTGGGGAAGAAATCTTTCGGGGATTTAAATTGTGTCTCTTTTGTCTTCTGCACTGACACAGAGGGAGTTTTTTACCACTGAGACACCTAGGAACTTTATATATATACATATATATAATATATATATATAAATATACATGTATATATATATGTATATATATTATATGTATGTATATTATTGTATGTATATTATATATATACGTGTATATATATAAAGTATATGTGTGTGTGTGTGTGTGTGTGTTAGTCATTCAGTCATGTCCAACTCTTTGCGATCCCATGGTCTGTCGCATACCAGGCTCCTCTGTCCATGGAATTCTCCAGGCAAGAATACTAGACTGGAAAAAGTAGAAAGAGAAAAGGAAACAATCCCATTCACCATTACAACAAAAAGAATAAAATACTTAGAATAAATGTACCTAAAGAAACAAAAGACCTATACATAGAAAACTATAGAATACTGATGAAAGACATCAAAGATGACACAAACAGATGGAGAAATATACTATGTTCATGGATCAGAAGAATCAATATAGTGAAAATGAATATACTACACAAGGCAATCTACAGATTCAGTGAAATTGCTATCAAGCTACCAATAATATTTTTTTCACAGAACTACAACAGACAATTTCACAATTTGTATGGGAACACAAAAAACCTTGAATAGCCAAAGCAATCTTGAGAAAAAAGAATGGAACTGGGGGAATCAAGCTTCCTTACTTCAGACTATATGACAAACAAACAGTCATCAAGACACTATGGTACTGGCACAAAGGCAGAACTATAGATGAATGGAACAAAATAAAGCCCAGAGAGAAATCTGTGCACCTATGGACACCTTATCTTTGACAAAGGAGTCAAAAATATACAATGGAGAAAAGACAATCTCTTTAACAAGTGGTGCTGGGAAAAACTTATCAACCACTTGTAAAAGAATGAAACTAGAACACGTTCTAATACCATACACAAAAGTAAACTCAAAATGGAGTAAAGATCTAAATATAAGGCCAGAAACTATAAAACTCTTAGAGGAAAACATAGGCAGAACACTCTAACATAAATCACAGCAAGGTCCTCTATGACTCACCTCTCAGAGTAATGGAAATAAAAATAAAAATAAACAAATGGGACCTAATTAAATTTAAAAGCTTTTGTACAACAAAGGAAACTATAAGCAAGGTGAAAAGACAGCCTTTAGGACGGGACAAATAGTAAGTGAAATACTGACAAAGAATTAATCTCCAAAATATACAAGCAGCTCATGCAGCTCAATACCAGAAAAACAAACAACCCAATCAAAAACTGGGCAAAAGATCTAAACAGACATTTCTCCAAAGAAAACATACAGATGTCTAAAAATGAACACATGAAAAGATGTTCAACATCACTCATTATTAGAGAAATGTAAATCAAAACCACAATGAGATATCATCTCATGCTGGTCAGAATGGCTGCCATCAAAAATACAAACAATAAATGCTGGAGAGGGTGTGGAGAAAAGGGAACCCTCTTATACTGTTGGTGTGAATGGAAACTGGCACAGCCAATATAGAGAACAGTATGGAGATTCCTTAAAAAACTGGAAACAGAATTGCCATATGACCCAGCAGTCCCATTTCTGGGCATACACATCGAGGAAACCAGAACTGAAAGAGAAACACATATCCCAATGTTCACTGCAACACTATTGAAAATAGCAAGGACACAGAAGCAACCTAGATGTCCATCAGCAGACGAATGGATAAGGAAGGTGTACATACATATACTCAGAGGAATATTACTCAGCTATAAAAAAGAACACATTTGAGTCAGTTCTAATGAGGTGGATGAGACTGCAGCCTATTATAGAGTGAAGTAAGTCAGAAAGAGAAACACCAATACAGTATATTAACACACATATATGGAATTTAGAAAGATGGTAATGACGATCCTATATGCAAGGCAGCAAAAGAGACACAGATGTAAAGAATAGACTTTTGCACTATGTGGGAGAAGGCGAGGGTGGGATGATATGATAGAATAGCATTGAAACATTTATATTACCATATGTAAAACAGATGACCAGTGCAAGTTTGATTCATGAAGCAGAGCATTCAAAGCTGGTGCTCTGGGAAAATCCAGAGGGATGGAGTGAGGAGGGAGGTGGGAGGCAGGGGTTCAGGAAGGTGGGACACATGTGAACCTGTGGCTGATTCATGTCATGTATGGCAAAAACCACCACAATATTGTAATTATTCTCCAATTAAAAATTATTTTAAAAAAAGAATACTATAGCCTAAAGTCAGCTAGGTTGATTCCTCCAATTTCATTCTTCTTTCTCAAGATTGCTTTGGCTATATGAGGTTTTTTGTATTTCCATACAAATTGTAAAGTTATTTGTTCTAATTCTCTGAAAAATACCTCTGGTAGCTTGATAGGAATTGCACTGAATCTATAGATTGCTTTGGGTAGTATACTCATTTTCACTATATTGATTCATCCAATCCACGAACACGGTATATTTCTCCATCTATTTGTGTCCTCTTTGATTTCTTTCATCAGTGTTTTATAGTTTTCTATATTTAAGTCTTTTGTTTCTTTAGGTAGAAATACTCCTAAGTATTTTATTCTTTTTGTTTCAATGGTGAACGGAATTGTTTCCTTAATTTCTCTTTCTGTTTTCTCATTGTTAGTGTATAGGAATGCCAGGGATTTCTGTG
>ML663483.1:3984645-3997540 GCA_007570785.1 Antilocapra americana | reverse complement strand
CTGAAACTTTACTATATTCACTGATTAGCTCTAGTAATTTTCTGGTAGAGTCTTTAGGGTTTTCTATGTAGAGGATCATGTCATCTGCAAACAGAGAGAGTTTTACTTCTTCTTTTCCAATCTGGATCCCTTTAATTTCTTTATCTGCTCTGATTGCTGTGGCCAAGACTTCCAAAACTATGTTGAATAGTAGTGGTGAGAGTGCGCACCCTTGTCTTGTTCCTGACTTCAGGGGAAATGCTTTCAGTTTTTCACCATTGAGGATAATGTTTGCTGTGGATTTGTCATATATAGCTTTTATTATGTTGAGGTATGTTCCTTCTATCCCTGCTTTTTGGAGGGTTTTTATCATAAATGGATGTTGAATTTTGTCAAAGGCTTTCTCTGCATCTATTGAGATAATCATGTGGTTTTTATTTTTCAATTTGATAATGTGGTGTATTGCATTGATTGATTTGCGAATATTGAAGAATCCTTGAATCCCTGGGATAAAGACTACTTGATCATGATGTATGATCTTCTTAAAGTGTTGTTGGACTCTATTTGCTAAAAATTTTGTTAAGGATTTTTGCATCTATGTTCATCAGTGATATTGGCCTGTAGTTTTCTTTTTTTGTGGCATCTTTGTCAGGTTTTGGAACTAGGGTGATGGTGGCCTCGTAGAATGAGTTTGGAAGTTTACCTTCCTCTGCAATTTTCTGGAAGAGTTTGAGTGGAATAACTGTTAGCTCTTCTCTAAATTTTTGGTAGAATTCAGCTGTGAATCCATCTGGTCCTAGGCTTTTGTTTTTTGGAAGATTTCTGATTACAGTTTCAATTTCTGTGCTTGTCATGGGTCTATTAATATTATCTATCTCTTCCTGGTTTAGTCTTGGAAAGTTGTACTTTTCTAGGAATTTGTATATTTCATCCAGGTTGTCCAGTTTATATCCATATAGTTGCTGATAATAGTCTTTTATGACCCTTTGTATTTCTGTGTTTTCTGTTGTGACCTCTCCGTTTTCGGAGGAATCAACCTACCTGAGTTTAGGCTGTACTACAAATCCACAGTCGTTAAGACAGTATGGTACTGGCACAAAGACAGAAATATAGATCAATGGAACAAAAGAGAAAGCCCAGAGATAAATACACACATCTATGGACACCTTGTCTTTGACAAAGGAGGGAAGAATATACAATGGAGAAAAGACAATCTCTTTAACAACTGGTGCTGGGAAAACTGGACAGCCACTTGTAAAAGAATGAAACTAGAACACTTTCTAACACCATATACAAAAATAAACTCAAAATGGATCAAAGATCTAATCATTAGACCAGAAACTATACAACTCCTAGAGGATAACACAGGCAAAACACTCTCCAACATAAACCAAAGCGGGATCCTCTATGACCCACCTCCCAGAATATCGGAAATAAAAGCACGAATAAACAAATGGGACCTAATTAAAATTAAAAGCTTCTGCACAACAAAGGAAACTATAAGTAAGGTGAAAAGACAGCCTTCAGAATGGGAGAAAATAATAGTCAATGAAGCAACGGACAAACAATTAATCTCAAAAATATACAAGCAACTCCTGCAGATCCATTCTAAAGAAATAAACGACCCAATCAAAAAGTGGGCCAAAGAACTTAACAGACATTTCTCCAAAGAAGACATAAAAATGGCTAACAAACACATGAAAAGATGCTCAGCATCACTCATTATCAGAGAAATGCAAATCAAAATCACAATGAGGTACCACTTTACACCAGTTAGAATGGCTGCCATACAAAAATCTATAAGCAACAAATGCTGGAGAGGATGTGGAGAAAAGGGAACCCTCTTACACTGTTGGTGGGAATGCAAACTAGTACAGCCACTAAGGGAAACAGTGTGGAGATTCCTTAAAAAACTGCAAATACATCTGCCATATGATCCAGCAATCCCACTGCTGGGCATACACTCCCAGGAAACCAGAATTGAAAGAGAGACATGTACCCCAATGTTCATCGCCACATTGTTTACAATAGCCAGGACATGGAAGCAACCTAGATGCCCATCAACTGACGAATGGATAAGAAAGCTGTGGTACATATACACAATGAAATACTACTCAGCATTAAAAAAAATTCATTTGAAGCAGTTCTACTCAGGTGGACAGAACTGGACCCTATTATCCAGAGTGAAGTAAGCCAGAAGCAAAAACAACAATACAGTATACTAATGCATATATATGGAATTTAGAAAGATGGTAACGAGAACCCTGCATGCGAGACAGCAAAAGGAACGCAGATGTATAGAACAGACTCGTGGACTCTGTGGAAGAGGGCAAGGGTGGGATGATATGGGAGAATGGCATTGAAATATGTTAATTATCATACGTGAACTCAATCACCAGCCCAGGATTGATGCTCGGGGCTGGTGCACCGAGAGTCCCAGGGGGAGGGAATCAGGAGGGAGGAGGGAGGGGGGTTCTGGAGGGGGAGCATATGTATACCCATGCGGTTTCATGTCATTGTATGGCAAAACCAACACAATAAAAAATAAAAAAAAGAATACTAGTGTGGGTAGCTATTCCCTTCTCCTGGGGATCTTTCCAACCCAGGGATTGAACCAGGGTCTCCTGCAGTGTAGGCAGATTCTTTTACCATCTGAGCCACCTGGGAAACCTATCTTTGTGTGTGTATACCACAGTCTACTGCTAAACACAGTAATTTCCAAATTAAAATTTTTTATTTTCAAAAATTAACATCAGAACTGGCATGGTATGAAAGAAAAATGAATCCAACTGTTTGGTAAAAGCCTTCGCCTCCTTAAGCATTCACTACCATACAGATTCATTAAAAAAGTTTCCCAAAATAATTCTTTTTTCAACTTCACACCCTATTGACAGGTTTGAATAACCTCCCAACCACAAAAGTCTTAGACTCCTTTAAAGCTAGGAATACTAGATCTGACTAAACAATCAGCAAACATTTCACAAGTTAGTGCCACCCTGGGTACAGCTTATTGTCCCAAGCATGTGTCCACCAGGGTAGAACAACGCCAGAGTGAATGGCCTTGCACAGTATTGGTCCTCAAACACCCCTGTGGGCACTCTGTACCTGAGAAGCTAAAGATCAGCTTGCATATAGAATAGGTAAGTAGTTCTACCCTTCTTATACACGTAGATATAGTGTATAAGTAGATACATTTATCCCCATTGAACAGTTGAGGAAACTAGGGCACAGAGAGGTTAAGTAATTGGTCAAAAATTGGTCAAAATCTTATGTTTCATGCACCTCAGTGTTCACTGCAGCACAATTTACAATAGCCAGAACATGGAAGCAAACTAAATGCCCATCAACAGTGGAATGGATTAAGAAGATGTGGTAATATATACAATGGAATATTAATCATTTATAAAAAATAATGAAATAACACCATTTGCAGCAATATGTATGGACCTAAAGATTATACTCAGTGAAGTAAGTCAAACAGAGAAAGGAAAATATCGTATCACTTATTTGTGGAATCTAAAAAAGATACAAATGAACTTATTTACAAAACAGAAGTAAAGTCATGGATACAGAAAACAAACTTATGCTCATCAGAGATAAGAAGGAAATGGATAAATTGGGAGATCAGGACTGACATATACATATACCATATATAATACAGATAACTAACAATCTGCTGTATAGCACAGGAAACACTACTCAGTACTCTGTAATAGCCTATATGGAAAAAATCTGACAAGAAAAGTGGATATATGTATATATATAATATATATATAACTGATTCACTTTGCTGTACACTTGAAGCTATATAACATTGTAAATCAACTATACGCCCATAAAAATTTTTAAAAAGTAAAAAAAAAATTATGTTTCTACAATAATTTTAAAGTTGTCGTAGAGATAAATAGAAGAAAGTAACAAAAAATACCATACTACAGAGATTTCTAAAATACTCTGACATACATCTATCAACACTGTCTAAGTCAGAATTTCTAATAGTTAAAAACACAGGTAAAATTTTTAAAGATTTAAATATTAGTATACAAACACAGGGGCTTCCCGGGTGGTTCAGATGGCAAACAATCTGCCTACAATGCAGGAGATTCAGGTTCAATCCCTGGGTCAGCAAGAAGCCCTGGAGAAGGGAATGGTTACCTACTCCAATATTCTTGCCTGGATAAATCCATGGACAGAAGAGCCTGGCAGGCTACAGTCCATGGGGTCACAAGAGTGTGACACAACTGAGTGACTAACACACATGCACACATAAACACAGCCACAGTGGTTAAGAAAAAAAGTCATTACCATGCTTACCAATAATATGATAAGCATGTTATTCAGTTATCCTTTATTTCTGTACTCAACAAATATTGAACAAATATGTATGTATGTATGTACAAGGCACATCATCAAAATAAAATCTTTTCCCTCAAGGATATGGACAGATGTGTAGATGATATACAATACATGGCAGAAAGTAATATGTATCATGAGAAAAATAATTTAGATGGGAAAATTCATGAAGAAGGAGTGGAAACAAATGGAAAGTAGGGATAACATTCAGAAGAAGTTGGTATTTAAGTTAAACCTTGAAAAATGAGCACTTTGAGAGGTAATGATGTGTGGGTAGGAATATTCCAGGCAAAATAATGAAGACTTAACATTTAAAAAGTAATGCTGTCATTAAGAGAATGATTATATAAAAAGTATATTTCTGCCTTTATGAGTTCTTTAAAAACATTCTTTAATTCACACATTTCATTGTTTAATTCACTTATACACCGTTTCAATTACCTGGACAACTGTCATTACCTAACACACATTAATCTTGAAACATATAAGCATATGTTAAGTTTAATAAAATAGAAGGAAAGATAAATACAGTCCTATAAAAGAGGAATGAGTCTCAGATCACAGAATATACAGATCCTTATTCTGTTCTAAGATTAATTCAAAAATATTTCTCTTAAGCTCCCATATAAAAGGCAATAAATACAAGAAACTTGATTTTGGATATGCCCCTAAAAAGCTCTTCTAAATTTTTTCATATAACATTCATTCAGATCATGTTTTACTAAAATAACCACACAAACAAGCATTGCTCAAAAACCCAACACTTAAAAAAACACACTTAGACTATAACCAAGGTGAAAAGACAGACTTCAGGATGGGAGAAAATAATAGCCAATGAAGCAACGGACAAACAATTAATCTCAAAAATATACAAGCAACTCCTGCAGCTCCATTCTAGAAAAATAAACAACCCAATTAAAAAGTGGGCCAAAGAACTCAACAGACATTTCTCCAAAGAAGATATAAAAATGGCTAACAAACACATGAAAAGATGTTCAACATCACTCATTATCAGAGAAATGCAAATCAAAACCACAATGAGGTACCACTTTACACCAGTCAGAATGGCTGCCATCCAAAAGTCTACAAGCAATAAATGCTGGAGAGGATGTGGAGAAAAAGGAACCCTCTTACACTGTTGGTGGGAATGCAAACTAGTACAGCCACTATGGAAAACAGTGTGGAGAATCCTTAAACAGCTGCAAATAGTCCTGCCATATGACCTAGCAATCCCACTGCTGGGCATATACACCGAGCAAACCAGAATTGAAAGAGCCACGTGTATCCCAATGTCCATCGCCACATTGTTTACAATAGCCAGGACATGGAAGCAACCTAGATGCCCATCAACTGACGAATGGATAAGAAAGCTGTGGTACATATACACAATGGAATATTACTCAGCATTAAAAAAAAATTCATTTGAAGCAATTCTACTCAGATGGACGAAACTGGAGCCCATTATCCAGAGTGAAGTAAGCCAGAAGCAAAAACAACAATACAGTATACTAACGCATATATATGGAATTTAGAAAGATGGTAACGAGAACCCAACATGCAAGACAGCAAAAGGAACGCAGATGGTATAGAATAGACTCGTGGACTTTGTGGATGAGGGTAAGGGTGGGATGATATGGGAGAAGGGCATTGAAACAAGTTAATTATCATATATCTAATCAATCGCCAGCCCAGGATTGATGCTCAGGGCTGGTGCAGCGAGATTTCCCGGGGGGGAGCGCGGAGGGAGGGGGGTTCTGGAGGGGAAGCATATGTAAACCCATGGTGATATCATGACATTGTATGGCAAAAACAATTTAAAAAAAAAGAAAAAAAACATACAGAATGTGTACTGCACATCCCTGGAGGTAAAATAATCCAAAAATGAAAAGAAATTGCTTAAAAATCTTTAAATTTATATTCAGCAATCTCATTGTTAGTAATAATATTTGTTCTGTTATTCTGAAACTATTAAGGCTATCAGATAATGTAAATAAAAAACAAAGATTTTCAGCTTAAAAAAACACACACTTAGGCAAGGAGACATTTTAATAATAGCAAATCATAGTCAGCAAGTAATAGCTTAATTGTAAGGTTACTCCACAGCTGTCTCTCAAAGTACCTATAAAAGACAATTATAGAGATGTTCGGTGAAATTGTTACATGGCCCAAGTCATTTAGAACCATTTCCAAGGTTTTTCTCCTTCTTTGTTACAATGATAATATTGCATTCCTACTATTAGTCTTAAGTTGAAAACTGTGGGTAAACATTAAATGATTCAAAAAATGAATGATTAGTCAATGTACCAGAAACTATACAAGTCAACTAGGGC
The DNA here is from genome assembly GCA_007570785.1 of Antilocapra americana. Classification (NCBI taxonomy): domain Eukaryota; kingdom Metazoa; phylum Chordata; class Mammalia; order Artiodactyla; family Antilocapridae; genus Antilocapra; species Antilocapra americana. The sequence continues at coordinate 3,990,878 of ML663483.1, read as the reverse complement.
TCAAAATATAATAATGCTACCATAATTTTTATAAGAAAATCAAATTTTGTCACTATATAGAATTTAAATCAATTTTTGACTGACCAATCATAAATATGGCTGTTACTCGATCATAGGTTCAGTAGGAAGGCCTTGTTTGTGAAATGACATTCTCCTGAGCACTGAAAGGGATGATTATCCGCTTTAATATTTTCTATCTGGTTGACTATTGGCTTCTTTAAAAAAAAATTAGGACCTGATTAGGATTCAAAACACACTGACAATGAAAAATCAGAAAGAGAAATTAAAGAATCAAACCTATTCAGCACTGGAACAAAAAGAATAAAATATCTAGGAATAAACCTACCTAAAGAGACCAAAGAACTATATACTGAAAACTGTAAGACACTGATGAAAGAAATCAAAGACAACATAGATAGATACTCCATGTTTCTGGGCTGGAAGAATCAATATTGTAAAAATGACTATAGTACCAAATGTAATCTACAGATTCAATATGATCCCTATCAAATTACCAATGGCATTTTTTACAGAACTAGAACAAAAAAATTTCACAATTCATATGGAAACACAAAAGATCCTGAACAGCCAAAGCAATCTTGAGAAAGAAGAAAGGAGCTGGAGGAATCAACTTTCCTTATTTCAGACTCTACCACAAAGCTACAGCCATCAAGACAGTATGGTAGTGGCACAAAAAACAGAAATACAGACCAATGGAAAAAGATAGAAAGCCCAGAGATAAGCCCATCCACCTGTGGGTACCTTATTTTTGACAAAGGAGCCATGAAAACACAATAGGACAAAGATAGCCTCTTCAGTAAGTGGTGCTGGGAAAACTGGACAGCTATTTGTAAAAGAGTGGAATTAGAATACTTCTTAACAACATACACAAAGATAAATTCAAAATGGACTAAAGACCTAAATGTAAGACTAGAAATGATTAAACTCTTAGAGGAAAACATAGGCAGAACAATCTATGACATAAATCACAGCAAGGTCCTCTATGACTCACCTCCTAGAATAATGGAAATAAAAAACAAAAATAAACTAGTGGTACCCAATTAAACTTAAAAGCTTTTGCATAGCAAAAGAAACTATAAACAAGGTGAAAAGGCAACCCTCAGAATTGGAGAAAATAATAGCAAATGAAACAACTGACAAAGGATTAATTTCCAAAACATACAAGCAGCTCATACAACTCAATACCAGAAAAATGAACAACCCAATCAAAAAGTGGGCAAAAGACCTAAACAGGTATTTCTCCAAAGCACACATACAGAAGGATAACAAACACATGAAAAGATGCTCAACATTGCTCATTGTTAGAGAAATGCAAATCAAAACTATAAACAGATATCACCTCACACTGGTCAGAATGGCCATCATCGAAAAATCTACAAACAAGTGCTGGAGAGGGTGTGGAGAAGAGGGAACACTGTTGGTGGGAATGCAAACTGGTACAGCCACTATGGAGAACAGTATGGAGATTCCTTTAAAAACTAGGAATAAAACAACCATATGATGCAGCAATAACACTACTATGCATATACCCTGAGGAAACCAAAATTGAAAAAGACACATGCACCCCAATGTTCACTGTAGCACTATTTACAATAGCTAGAACTTGGAAGCAACCTAGATGTTCATTGACATATGAATGGATAAAGAACCTGTGGTATATATATACAATGGAATATTACTCAACTATAAAAAGGAAAGACTCTGGGTCAGTTCTAATAAGGTGGATGAACCTAGGATGAACCTATTATACAAAGTGAAGTAAGTCAGAAAGAGAAAAGCAAATATCATATACTAAGACATATTTATGAAATCTAGAAAGATGGTACTGATGAAATTATTTGCAGGGCAGCAATGGAGACTTATGGACATGGTGTGGGGAAAGGAGAGGGTGGGCTGTATGGAGAGAGTAACATGCAAACTTATTTTTACCATATGTAAAAATGATACCCAGTGGGAATTTGTTGTATGACTCTGGAAACTCAAACCAGTGTTCTGTAACAACCTAGAGGGGTGGTGTGGGGAGGGAGATGGGAAGGAGGTTCAAGACGGAGGGGATATATGTATACCTATGGCTGATTCATGTTAATATTTGGTAGAAATCAACACAATTCTGTAAAGCAATTATCCTTCAATAAAAAATAAACAAATATTTAAAAAACAATATTAGGACTTGATTAGGATTCAAAATACCACTCAATTCATCTATGTGGCAATTAAAATAAAAACAAAGACAATTATGTTCACGGCATCACAAGCCAATCAATTTATCTCAATGTTCATTGAGCACACACTAAATTAAAGACTCTGTGTCAGGTCCTACAAAGGAAACAAAAATTAGTAAAATTCAGTCACTGTACACAAGAAATATATAATTGAGCAGCACACTTAAGATGGCATACATATAACTATAATAGAATTGAGAATATAAATAACCTAAGACTGATTAAAGTGAGTGCTCTTGAGATTACAAGAGAAAAATGTTACAATAGGAAACAATTACCTCATCTCCCATCTGTGGGACAAACGGTGAACGTCGTGGTATGGTATCCAAGATCCACTGAGGGGCAAACCATTCTTCATTGGGCTCTCCTGCCATAGAAACTAGTCCTCCTTTCTAAAATACAGTTCACAAATGTATAAACTTTAATATATAAACAGTTACAGGAAAAATGGCAAGCAGAAAATGTTAAAAAAATAAGGTTATAATAAAACAAAATATATACCTTTAAACATTTTATTTACCAATTAATTATGTACAATTTTTGTACCAATAAAACAGTCAAGTAACACGTTGCTCAATTTTGGTTGACAGATAATATGACACTATATACTATCTAATGACCATAAATGTTACTCTCATGCCCCAGTATATCATGTGAATTAAAACACAAGTAATAACTTTTTGCCAATAAAATGGTTACATCAAGAAGATAATTCTACTAAAGCAAGAAGTTAGAGCATACACACAGAATACATATTTCAATTAGTATTCAAAGAATTATGTGGATTAAGTTTTTATATCATTCAAATGAAATTATAGTGGAGAAAAATCCATCACTGGGGTGAAATAAAAACACAAAGAAATATAAGAGCCCTACAGGATTTACAACATCCTTCCATTTTACAAGTCCACAATGTATAGAAATGTATTACTCGTATCATTGACAAGAATAATCCTTTCATACTATAGTCGCTTATTTAAAACTCTACTACATTTTAACAAACTGTCAATATGTTTTAATTTAATATTTAAAATAATGAAAATATTCTAGCCTCTACTTTTGAGAAATTTCAAAAGGTCTTTACATTTCAAAGTCATTATATACAATTTTACTTAGTTTCTCAGATGGGATATTATTTTTAGAGAAAAGTGAAGTGTTATTGCTAAATATTTCAGTGAAAGAAAGTGAAAGTGTTAGTTGCTCAGTCATGCCCAACTTTTTGTGACCCCATGGACTGGGACCCAACAGGCTCCTCTGTCCATGGGGATTCTCCAGGCAAGAATACTAGAGTGAGCTACCATGCCCTTCTTCAGGGGATCTTCTCAAACCAGGGATTGAACCCAGGTCTCCCAGTGTAGGTAGATTCTTTACTGTCTGAGCCACCAGGGATGCCCAGGAATATTGGATTGGGTAGCCTATCCCTTCTCCAGGGGATCTTCTCGACTCAAGAATTAAACTGGAGTCTCCTGCATTGCAGGTGGATTCTTTACCAGTTGAGCTACCAGGGAAGCCTATATGAGCCACTAGGGAAATCCTAATATTGAAATATAAAAGAAAAAATCAATAACCAAAAAAAGAAAAAGAAAAAACCTGCAAACTCACAAACCTTCTTTCTAGTCTGTTTAGGTTTCTTCTGCCTTTCTTCAAGTGACTTCATATTTTCCTCCTCAGAACTGCTGCACATTTTCTGTGTTGCCTGTCTCGTTTGCCTTTTTGGAGGTTGCAAATTTATTCCAGCATCTGCTGTCCAATCAGAATATTCACTTGATGAATCACTGTAAATAAATCAAAATTGTGAACACATAAGTTTGGAAAAGGAATAGTTTTGCCTCATGATTGAAAGATGATCAGTTTGTAATCAAACAATATTATAAATGACATTGTTTGATTTTTTTCCAACCAAAGACAAATAAATCAATATATAATTTTAACCATTACCTAAGTGATTTTAATGAAATGATTCTTAGATAAAGTATAATGCTTAATTTCCCATAAGAGTATTTAAAATTCAAAATTCATGTACAAACCACAAGAACTTCATTAAATAAAGATATTCCTTATCATTAGAAATGATTAAATATATTTATTTTAATCCTGAAATAAATACAGATAGGCTGCCAAGATGTTGAATCTTGGATTTACAAAGAATCTTACTTTAGGGATGAGGGAACTAAATTTCATGTGCAAAAAGCTATTGGTAGAGCCAGGATATGGAGAAGGCAATGACAACCCACTCCAGTATTCTTGCCTGGAATATCCCATGGATGGAGGAGCCTGGTAGGTTGTAGTCCATGGGGTCGCTAAGAGTTGGATATGACTGAGCGACTTCATTTTCACTTTTCACTTTCATGCATTGGAGAAGGAAATAGCAACCCACTCCAGTGTTAGAATCCCAGTGGCGGCAGAGCCTGGTGGGCTGCCGTCTATAGGGTCGCACAGAGTCAGACACGACTGAAGCTATTTAGCAGCAGCAGCAGAGCCAAGATAACACAACAGATCTCTGGGCTTTCAACCTAGTACTCTTTCTACTATAAAACACTATTTTAACTGGGTTTACCAAATTTCTATAAGAACCCATATAATTTCACATTAAAACCATCAAACAATTTTGACCAAATCAAAACCATTAAAACTACCTGGAGGAACTTTCACTTTGCCATTCAATAACAGGATCCTCTACAGAAGCATCACTTGTGCCAATGGTTTCATCTTCCTGGAAGAAAGAGCCAGCAATTGAGAGATATGGTTATTATTAACTAGTATATTATTAATTAGCATGTACTACTTATTTCATAAAACTTCTTGTATTCCTCCCTCCAAAAAATAGTTCTGGTTAAAATGTACATAACCATTATTCTATATAATTCACAACTAAGCCTAGCAAGTATTTAAAGATTTCTAGCATCTACTATCTTATTGATATGAGGCATCTATTATTATTTCAAAGGTTCAGTAGATTCCTTAAGAATCCCAAATATAACTTTCTAATTTTGTTAATTTTTTTTTCAATTTAAGTATAGCTAATTTACAATGCTGTGTTAGTTTCAGGTATACAACACAGTGATTCAGTTTCATATGTATATATACATATATATGTTTGTATATACATATAAAAATACATTCTTGTTCAGATTCTTTTCTTATAGAAAACCATTATTTTAAAAATATCTATATAAAAAAGATAAAAATACTTATATGCCTCTACCAAGTTAGCATAATTACTTTCTATAAAAAAGTTAATAAGTCTTTTATTATATAAGATCTCAAACATAACAAAGTAGAAGAAATAGATAACACCCTTGTACAATCACCAGTTTAGATAGTATCACATTACCTATTTTATTGTATACATACCCTTACCAACTGCCTCATATCTCAGGGATTATTTTTGGGAAAAAAAAAAACATTTCTACCATAAATATTTATTAAGACCAAGAAATCTTTTTAAAGTACAACCACAATTATTATATTAAAAAGACAATATCAATTCCTGAATAAGAGATCATTCTTTTTTAATTTAATTTTATCTATTTTTTAATTTTTTAAAATCTTCTTTACTTTATTGTGTTGGTTTTGCCATGCAATGACATGAATCCGCCATGGGTATACATATGCTCCCCCTCCAGAACGCCCCTCCCTCCTCCCTCCCGATTTCCTCCCCCTGGGACATCCCGGTGCACCAGTCCCAAGCATCAACCCTGGGCTGGCGATTGATTTCACATATGATAATTAACATGTTTCAATGCCATTCTCCCATATCATCCCACCCTTGCCCTCTTCCACAGAGTCCACAAGTCTGTTCTAAACATCTGCATTCCTTTTGCTGTCTCGCATGCAGGGTTCTCGTTACCATCTTTCTAAATTCCATATATATGTGTTAATATACTGTATTGTTGTTTTTCCTTCTGGCTGACTTCACTCTGGATAATAGGCTCCAGTTCCGTCCATCTGAGTAGAACTGATTCAAATGAATTTTTTTTAATGCTGAGT
>ML663483.1:3935043-3981511 GCA_007570785.1 Antilocapra americana | reverse complement strand
GAATGGATAAGAAAGCTGTGGTACATATAAACAATGGAATATTACTCAGCATTAAAAAAATTCATTTGAATCAGTTCTACTCAGATGGAAGAAACTGGAACCCATTATCCAGAGTGAAGTAAGCCAGAAGCAAAAACAACAATACAGTATATTAACGCATATATATGGAATTTAGAAAGATGATTACGAGAACCCAGCATGCGAGACAGCAAAAGGAACGCAGATGTATAGAATAGACTTGTGGACTCTGTGGATGAGGGAAAGGGTGGGATGATATGGGAGAATGGCATTGAAACATGTTAATTATCATATGTCTAATCAATCGCCAGCCCAGGATTGATGCTCGAGGCTGGTGCAGCGAGATTTCCTGGGGGGAAGGAGGAGGGAGGGGGGTTCTTGAGGGGGAGCATTTGTAAACCCATGGTGATATCATGTCATTGTTTGGCAAAACTAATTAAAAAAAAAAGCAAATCAATTGAGCAGGGGTAGAGTAAGGGTGGAGGTGAAAAATAGGAATGGATCCTCAAAAGAAAACCCAAGATACACTTTTATACTACATTTTTATATAAAATGTATTTCATTTCTATATATTTAACCCATTTCCATTAATACTGATTACTTTCCTATTTTGAAAACATTGTGATCAAATTAGACAGTGTTGAAACTCTAAGCTACAAGAATTTGCCCAGAATTTACATATACCATATTATCTACAAATTATTATTGGATAAAGCAAGCTATCTATATCATATCCATATATATAATTCTTAATATAACATGTATTTCTTTAGTTCTACAAAAACTACATTCAGGAAACAAGTCAAAATAAAGATGTAATTTTTAACAACTAAAACATAAAAACTGTTTTATTCTAAACTTTACAAGTATAAAATATTATTATTAATATATCATATGTCAAATCTATAACCCTAATATGTCATCAGAAGTAAACAATTTTAAAGTCCTTATAAATCAGTATCAAAGGCCAGGTTTTTATCTTATGTGTAAATGTTTCTCATTTTCTGTATAAATAAAAATGCTTACAGAGTCAACTACCCTGTTCATTAGTCTTAGGCAAGTCTGATGTCTGATAAATCAGCTTAGCAGAAAAAAATATAAATCATGGATATGAGTTATTCATAATCTCTAAGAAAATAATCTTATCAGAGAACATCAAATAAGCTAATAAAATCTGAATAGAAATTTTAAAAGTAGGTATAATGATCTAAGAATACTTAGAGATAGTAATACACTATCTAAAATTGTGTTTATTAATACTGAAAGACATTTAAAATTCAGCATCCATCCCCTATATTTGTTTAATAAAATTAAAATCAACCTAGACTTCCCTATTTATCATACTCTTTAGGAGTTACATTTATTAGATCTGGGAAGAAAACTATATATTCTTATGCCCCTAGTTTGTTCAACCTCTAAGAACTAGTAAGGGGTTTTCCTGTTGTTGTTGTTCAGTTGTTAAGTCGTGTCCAACTCTTTGTGACCCCATGGGCTGTAGACCACCAGGTTTCTTTGTCCATGGGATTTCCCAGGCAAGAATACTGTAGTGGATACCCACGCCCTTCTCCAGGGGATATTTCAACCCAGGGATGGAACCCATGTCTCTTGCATTGGCAGGTGGATTTTTTTTTTTTTATCACTGCGCCACTTGAGAAGCCCTGGTAAGGGGTTTACTATGCATCTAAGGGAGTACAGGATCTTACTCCCTGCTTACAAGTTTCTACTGGGAATATTAATCTTCCATCAGAGTTTGCACCTGTTTAGGTAGGCCAGAAGTAAGCCTACAGGGGTGAGCAAACTTTTTCTGTGAAGGGTCAGAGTATAAACATTTTGGCTTTGCAGGTGATATGATCTCTGTGGTAACTACTCAACTCCATAGAACATGAAAGCAGCCATAGACAATATATAAATGAATAGTTATAGCTGTGTTCCAATAAAACTTTATTAATAGGAATAGGCAGTAGACCACATTTAGTCCATGGGCAGTAGTTGGTCAACCTCTGGCCTAGGGTATCTCGGCATTTGTTTTACATTGTGATTAGTGATCAGGTAATAATTTTAAGGTTCTACTTTAACCAAATGAAAATGGTATTTTAATCCAAATACCTACAATAACCACATCCTAGACTTGGGGTGGATGGTCCTAATGCTGCGCAATTTTATCCTTATTAATAATAATCATATCTCAATATGGGGTTCAAAAATAATTTCCCTATATACAGACACCTATCAAAATAATCACTTAATACATAATGGCCACCTTTGAAACACTTGGTATTTGCAAATAGTGTATTGCAGAGTACTTTGTAGCTAAACTTACCCTTTGGGTAGTATAAGATGGTTTTTTCTTCTTTTCAACTGTATAAAGACTGATTTCTATGTCACCTTTTACAGTTCGACATTCTTCCTGAAACCTAGTAATAAATTGAAGGTCAAAGTAATAAAAAATCATCAAAAAGCAAACCAAATGGTTTAAAATCAGATAATAAAAACATTTTTAAATGTAAAATTGTACATCTTAACCATTTTAGGTATATAATTCAGAGGTGCTGTTGACATTTACCAGGTTGTGTAACCATCAACACTATTTCCAAAACTTTTTCATCACTCCAAACATAAACTCTGTAACCATCAAACAATAACTATCTCTCCTCCTACCAGTGCCTGTTAACTGCCAACCTACTTTATGCCTCTATCAATTTGTCTACTTTAGATATTTTATATAAGTAGAATCATACATTATTTGTCCCTTAGTGTCTCACATATTTCTCTTAGCATAATGTTTTTGATATTCAAGCATGCAGCAAGTATGAGAAGTTTTATGGCTGAATTTGATTCCACTATTGTTGTTGTTATTGTTCAGTTACTCAGTCAAGTCTGAATCTTTGTAACCCCATGGACTGCAGCACGACAGGCTTCCATGTCCTTCACCAACTCCCAGAGCTTGCCGAAACTCATGTCCATTGAGAAGGTGATGCCATCCAACCATTTCCTTCTCTGTCATCCCCTTCTCCTCCTGCCTTCAATCTTTCCCAGCATCAGTCTTTTCCAATGAGTCAGCTATTTGCACCACATGGCCAAAGTATTGAAACTTGAGTTCTAGCATCAGTTGTTCCAGTGAATATTCAGGACTGATTTCCTTTAGGATTGACTGCTTTGATCTCCTTGGAGTCCAAGGGACTTTCAAAAGGCCTCTCCAACACCACATTCAAAAGCATCAATTTTTGGGCAATCAGCCTTCTTTATGGTCCAACTCTTACATCCATACAGGACTGCTGGAAAAACCACAGCTTTGACTAGACGGATTTTGGCAGCAAAGTAATGTCTCTGTTTTTAATACACTGTCTATGTTTATCACAGCTTTTCTTCCAAGAAGCATCTTTTAATTTCATGGCTGCAGTCACCATCTGCAGTGATTTTTAGAGCCCAAGAAGATAAAGTCTCTCAATGCTTCCATTGTTTCCCCATCTATTTGCCATGAAGTAACGGGACCCAATGGCACAATCTTAGTTTTTTTAAATGCTTAAGCCAGCTTTTTCACTCTCTTCTTTCACTTTCATCAAGAGGCTCTTCAGTTACTCTTCATTTTCTGCCATAAGGGTGGTATCATCTGCATATCTGAAGTATTGATATTTCACCCTGCAATCTTGATTCCAGTTTGAGCTTTATCCAGCCCAGAATTTCACATGATGTGCTCTGCATATAAGTTAAATAAGCAGGGTGACAATATATAGCCTTGATATACTCCTTTGCCAATTTTAAACCATTCTGTTGTTCCATGTTCAGATCTAACTGTTGTTTCTTGACCTTCATACAGGTTTCATAGGTGGCAGATAAGGTGGTCTGGTATTTCCATCTCTTCAAGAATTTTCCACAGCTTGTTGTGATCCACACAGTCAAGGTTTTAGCATAGTCAAAGAAGCAGAAGTAGATGTTTTTCTGGAATTCTCTTGCTTTTTCTATGATCCAAAGGATGTTGGTAATTTTATATCTAGTTCCTCTGCCTTTTCTAAAACCCAGCTTGTACATCTGGGAGTTCTCAGTTCACGTACTGTTGAAACTTAGCTTGGAGAATTTTGAGCATTACTTTGCTAACATATGAAATGAGTGCAATTGTGTGGTAGTGTAAACATTCTTTGGCAATTCCCTTCTTTGGAATTGGCATGCAAACTGAACTTTTCCAGTCTTGTGGCCACTGCTGAGTTTTTCAAATTTGCTGGCATATTGAGTGCAGCACTCTAATAACATCATCTTTTAGGATTTGAAATAGCTCAACTAGAATTTCATCACCTCCACTAGCTTTGTCTGTAGTGATGCTTCCTAAAGCCCATTTGACTTCACACTCCAAGATGTCTGGCTCTAGGTGAGTGATCACAGCATTGTGGTTATATGGGTCATTAAGATCTTTTTGTATAGTTTTTCTGTGTAATCTTGCCACTTCTTAATATCTTCTGCTTCTGTTAGGTCCATACTGTTTCTGTTCTTTATTGTGCTCATCTTTCCATGAAATGTTCCTTTGGTATCTCTAATTTTCTTGAAGAGATCTCTAGTCTTTCCCATTCCATTGTTTTCCTCTATTTCTTTGCATTGATCACTTAGGAAGTCTTTCTTACCTCTCCTTGCTATTTTCTAGAACTACATTCAGTTGGGTATATCTTTCCTTTCCTCCTTTGCGTCTCTTTTCTTAGCTCTATGCTAATGCCTCCTTAGACAACCATTTTGTCTGGTTGCATTTCTTTTTCTTGGGGACACAGTTTTGATCACCGTGTCCTGTACAATGTTACGAACCTCTATCCATAGTAGGCAACACTTCAGGTACGCAAACTTTAGGAACTGTATCAGATCTATCACATTTTATTTATCTATTCATCTGTTGACATACATTTGAATTTTTTCTACCATTCAGGTATTATGAATAATGCTATAATAAATATTGGCATACAAATATCTGAGTCCCTGCTTTCAATTCTACTTTTAACACTTTGAGAAGAGAATTAGATTAAATTGTTCTATTGCTAGGGGGTAGTTTTCAGTTCATAAATTAGCCATGCCTCCCTTCTTCTTATTATTGCTAAAGAAAGAATAAGGTGAAACCAAATTAATTTTGCTACTTGTTAGCTCAGCGTGTGAAAAGGTCTACTGGGAAGAGATCATGATTTAAATGGTTTTTATAGGTCCTCTTTCAACATGCTTTCTCTTTTCCAAATATATTTGCAGTTGTTGTGCAGTATTTGAAGTCATTATTATAGTAAATGTTAAGGTTTACAGATAAAGATAGGGATTCCAAGTTTGAAATTCATCCTAATGAAATCCTTTCATCCAAAGAAGTCTACTTAAATATATTTCTAAAACTATACTATGTACTGGGCTCTACTATATATCTATACTGTACTCCCAACTGTTCTAATTCTGAGTTTCCTCAAAACCACTATTGAATTTTTAGGTCCATGTATCACTAACATATTTACTCACATATGGCATCATGTTGTTACTTAATATTTTTCTTATCTTCTAACCTAGACTATAAACTCAAAGAAGACAGAGATCATGTTTTTCACTTTTCATTATTCCCTATACCATTTAGCAACAAGCTAAGAAAATTTAAGATTATCTTTAAATAGTTGTTATGGAATGAACTAATGGAAGAATGTGGAAAAATGCATGACTCAGCTAAATTTAAAAAAAACCCCTTAGTTATTAGCCTAACATAGTACATTTTAATTTACTAAAAAAGAAAACTCTCAGTGTTCTTATGAATGTTACCATATTGACTCACCTACTAACCCCATTATTTAGCTCATTGACTACCACTCTTCTGCTCCATGCCATGAGATCTCGTTCAGTGGCCATCTGGCTTCTAGGAGCATTGTTATGCATTTGTCGGACACCTTCAATCTGACCACTACGTCGCAGTCCGATATTTGGGGAAGAAGATATGTCCATATCTGGATTTCTCAGAGCTAAAACAAAAACAAAGGAATGCTCCATGCTTTGAGCAAAGAAATACACCAGACTTTTTCAGATCAGAGCTCTAAATAAAATAAGAGTTTCAAAGATAATACTGCTAGACAATATTGCCATTCCTTTTATATATTTTCTGTATCCCCTTTATGGTCTTTATAGTCTTATAAATCAAGCAGGCACTCAATAAATGCTTATTGTCTCTAGAGCTCTTTTAATTTTTTTCAAAGTAGTTTCACATCTGTCATCTACTAAATGCTCAGTAAATACAAAAAGTGTATTTAACGTATTTGGTAGATTTATACATGCTATTAGTACTAGTTCAGAAAGCAGATTTTTAATCTATATCCTACCTTTAGCCCATTAAAAGGTTTCTGAATAAAACCCCAATAAACTTTTCAAAAATAGGAAGAAAAAAATTATAGGACTTCCTGTGTGGTCCAGTGTTTGGGCATCAGCTTGCAAATGCAGGGGACATGGGTTCTATCCTTGGTACAGGAAGATTCCATATGCTGTGGAACAACTAAGCCCATAAGCCATGACTACTGAGACTGTGGGCCGGTTTCTCTGAAACTCTTGTGCCTAAAGTCCATGCTCTGCAACAAGAGAAGCCATAGCAATGAGAAGCCTGAACACTGCAACAAAGAGTAGCCCCTACTTGCTGCAACTAGAGAAAACTCAGGCAAAGCAATGAGACTTAGTGTAGCCAAAAATAAATAAACAAACAAGTAAATAACATAAATATCATTTATTAAAAAAAATAGCTGAAGGAAAAAGGAGAAACTGTGCACAACTACTGAGTCCATGCTCTATAGCCCATAACCACTACTGAGCCCATATGTGGCAACTACTGAAGCCCACATGCCTAGAGGCTGTGCTCTGCAACAAAGTGAATCCACCACAATGCTAAGTCCGTGCACTGCAATGAGTAGGAGCCCCTGCTTGCTACAACTAGAGAAAAGCCCTCATGCAGCAATGAAGATACAGGGCAGCTAAAGATTTAAAAATAAAACAATAAAATAAAAAATAAAATTATAAAAAAATTTAAACTATCAAAATTTCAGTTTCAAAATTGATAAGGAAGGAAATAAAAGGAAAATAATAGAAATGTTATTTTTCTTTTTGCAAATAAATCTCAAAAATATACAAGCAACTCCTGCAGCTCCATTCTAGAAAAATAAACGACCCAATCAAAAAGTGGGCCAAAGAACTTAACAGACATTTCTCCAAAGAAGATATAAAAATGGCTAACAAACACATGAAAAGATGCTCAACATCACTCATTATCAGAGAAATGCAAATCAAAACCACAATGAGGTACCACTTTATACCAGTCAGAATGGCTGCAATCCAAAAATCTACAAGCAATAAATGCTGGAGAGGATGTGGAGAAAAGGGAACCCTCTTACACTGTTGGTGGGAATGCAAACTAGTACAGCCACTATGGAAAACAGTGTGGAGATTCCTTAAAAAACTGCAAACAGACCTGCCATATGACCCAGCAATCCCACTGCTGAGCGTACACACGGAGGAAACCAGAATTGAAAGAGACACATGTACCCCAATGTTCATCGCCGCATTGTTTACAATAGCCAGGACATGGAAGCAACCTAGAAGCCCATCAACTGACGAATGAATAAGAAAGCTGTGGTACATATACACAATGGAATATTACTCAGCATTAAAAAAAAATTCATTTGAATCAGTTCTACTCAGGTGGACGGAACTGGAGCCTATTATCCAGAGTGAAGTAAGCCAGAAGGAAAAACAACAATACAGTATACTAATGCATATATATGGAATTTAGAAAGATGGTAACGAGAACCCAGCATGCGAGACAGCAAAAGGAACGCAGATGTATAGAACAGACTCGTGGACTCTGTGGAAGAGGCCAAGGGTGGGATGATATGGGAGAATGGCATTGGAACATGTTAATTATCATATGTGAAATCAATCACCAGCCCAGGGTTGATGCTCGGGGCTGGTGCACTGAGATGTCCCAGGGGGAGGGAATTGGGAGGGAGGAGGGAGGGGGGTTCTGGCGGGGAAGCATATGTAAACCCATGGCGGTTTCATGTCATTGTATGGCAAAGCGAACACAATAAAGTAAAGAAAATTTTAAAAAATGTTATTTTTCTTTTTGCAAATAAAACAAAAATGGAAACTGAAACACCAAACTGTTAAAGTATGCATAAGAAAAAACTCAAAACAAATGAACACTGCAAAGAGAAGACAATGGGATCTCTTCACTTAACAGCATTTAAATCTATTCATGCAAACCTAGTAATGAAGTTACTGATCTCTAAATCAGGGTTCTAAGAAAGTTTTATGTCTTAGGAACAAAAGGCTTGGACATATAGGATCATCAGTCCACGTCTTATCTTATTTCAGGTTAAGGAAATTTATATGAGATAGGTGCTCTAAATAACATGAACAAAGAATATTTTAATTTTCTGGGATACTAAACAAATCAGAAAGTGAGTAAAAGACCCTGTGAATCACCTCAAATTCAGATCACATTTCTGTGGACTCCAAAATGCTACAACCCAAATAAATGACTGTAATTATGTAAACAGAAAAAGAAACATGTGTCAAAATCCCATAAGAGGATGCATTTTTAAAGTTGAACAGTTCTTAACAAAAGTAAAGCTAACATAGCCTAAGATTATATAAAACTCAGATGCATAAACACATTTCATGTAAAATGAAGGAAGACCTACAATAGATTAGAATAATACTATGAGAGCAAACTTGTGAGAGTCGATTAAGAAACTATATTCCCTAAGAAGAGGGCTTATTGTCTGCCAGTGTGTTTTTGTAAACTCAAGAGAGACAGATGATATGTCACTGTTTTGATTCTTTACTGTCTGAGACACCAGGGAAGCCCACATTTTCAACAAATGAGGGCAAATATTTCTGAAAGTAATTTTTAAATTTAAAGTGATTTTAATTTTGAAAACTTTATAGGTTGGTTCCCTAGAAGGGACTGGACTTGTTATAGCACCTTGCTTATTAGAACAAGTCTGCAAATACATTACTAAGTTAAAAGAATATAGTATATTAAAATACACGGTCTGTATTCCTTAGAACATTCTAAATCACTTTACTCCCAAATGATAATGAGATCATGGCACTTTGGTGTATCTGATATCAAAACTTTAACAAAATGTTGCTTTTATTTAAAAACCTAAAATGTTCTTCATGTGTAATTATTTGGTACAGATGAAGTGCATTCATCATATCTTTTACAAATATATACATACTTACCACCATTAGCAGAATATGATCTATTAATTGGAAAATTTGGAGCATCTTCTTCATTAATTAGCCTCAGATCTTGTTCTCTTTGTAACTCCCTGATTATTCCATCAAGAATGCTCTCATCTTGATCATTGGTTTGTTGCCCAATTACCTGTTCTACTACTTCACCATCACCTAAATCAGACCAAAGATATAAAGCCACAAAATTATTTACACTTGTCTATACCATAAGCAGAGTAAAATCAAGGTCAATCTGTAAGTTGCTAGACAAATAATTTTTAAAGGAGTAAAATGAAAATAAAGCACATAGCAAACAAAATATAAGATGAGGGCCTTTTCATCTTACAGAAAAAAAGTGATTAAATTATTAATTTAAGAATGAATTTTCTCTATGGAATATTCAAAGCTAAAATTTGTGTGCGTGCTTATTTGCCTAGTCATGTCTGACTCTTTGTGAACCTGTGGACTGAAGCCCACCAGGCTCCTCTGAAGCTAAAAGTTAGGAGTAAATATTTGAGTAAGGTTTTAATAAGTTCAACTGCAAATACCCAAAATGCTTTTCATCTTTCATGAGAACTTGCTTTCTGAAAGAAATCAAAATTATGGTCTTTAAAATATTGTCTCTTTTGATAACATCTCAGTAGACAGATGTGAGGGCTTCCCTGATAGCTCAGTTGGTAAAGAATCTGCCAGCAATGCAGGAGGCCCTGGTTCAATTCCTGGGTTGGAATGATTCCCCCGGAGAAGGGATAGGCTACCCACTCCAGTATTTTTGGGCTTCCTTTGTGGCTCAGCTGGTAAAGCATCCACCTGCAATTCAGGAGAACTTGGTTCCATCCCTGGATTGGGAAGATCCCCTGGAGAAGGAAAAGGCTTACCCACTCCAGTATTCTGGCCTGGAGAATTCCATGGAATGTATAGTCCATGGGGTTCCAAAGAGTCGGACACGACTGAGCAACATTCACTTTCACTTTTCATACAGATGAGTATAAAAATTATTTCTTATAATGAAATTCAATTATTACATCTGAATGAAAATTTTATTTATTTCTATGATCTTTTTCTTTCATAACTGTATCTTAGACCTGTTTCTCATCTTGTCTTCTAGTCAGAGTAAATGGTATCTGATAAGAGTAGCCAAGTGATCAGATCTTACAGGAAACAAAATATGATAAAGTATAGATTTTTTAATTCATATTTTTTCAGCTCTACCTCCTATTTAATATTCACACATTTCCCCCTTGTTTAATTAAATATGACATCAACAAAGTAACTATTATCACATGTGTAACACCATTTCATTGCTCTACAAATCTTTATGAGAGAATATAAAAGGGAAATTTAACATTTCATTCTATAAAGGTCAAGTCTTAATTTGCAAGTAATGTTATAAAATTCCATTTGCAAATAAATAACTCCTTGCCTCATACCTGGAAGAAAACCTACAAGTAACAAACTAACATATGAAGGCACTCTGGTGTCAGGGTGGGATGGAGGCAGTATACCTAAGGGAAACATGTCAACCAAAAGAGTTGTTTTTTAATGTCTTTTTCTACTATGCTCCCATCATGCATCAAACTTATCACTGCATCTTCAATATCCTCCAATACTATTGTTACTTAAACAATACTATTCCTCCCCAAAACTCAATTTTTTACATTTCAAACATGAAGGTGGGTAATACACAGCTAGCTTCCAGTTTATAGTTCTTGAAATTTCCTCTTCTTCAGCCCATTAACTATGTACTCTCAAATTAAAATACCAATAGTAAAAGCAGTAGAATTTCACCAATTATAAAAGCTTGACACATTAAAATTAGTAAATTTAATCATCACTTTAGTGTTTCAGTCACTCAGTCATATCTGACTCTGTGAACCCATGGATTGCACCCAAATGGACTGCAGGAAGCATAGACTTCCCTGCCCTATACAGTCTCCTGGAGTTTGCTAAAATTTATGTCCATTGAGTCAGTGATGCCATCAAACCACCTCATTTTCTGTCGCCCTCTTCTCCTCCTGCCCTCAAACTCCCAGCATCAGGGTTTTTTCCAATGAGTTGGTTCTTCACATCAGACAGCCAAAGTATTGGAGCTTCAGCGTCAGTCTTTCAATGAATATTCAGGACTGATTTCCTTTAGAATTGAATGGTTTGATCTCTTTGCAGTCCAAGGGACTCTCAAGGGTCTTCTGCAACACCACAGTTCAAAAGCATCAATTCTTCAGCACTCTCAGTCTTCTTTTATGGTCCAACCCTCACATTGATACATGACTACTGGAAAAACCATAGCTTTGACTATACGGACCTTTGTAGGCAAAGCAATGTCTCTGCTTTTTAATGTGCTTTCTAGGTTTGTCATAGCTTTCCTTCCAAGGAGCAAGCATCTTTTCATTTCATGGCTGCAGTGATTTTGGAGCCCAAGAAAATAAAATCTGTCACTGTTTTCCATTGTTTCCCCATCTATTTGCCATGAAGTGATGGGACCACATGCCATGATCTTAGTTTCTTGAGTGTTGAGTTTTAAACTAGCTTAAAGCATCACTAGAAGTCAATACTAAAAGCATCAGGATCATATACAAGTTCAGGTTTTTAAGGAAGCAGGCCAATACATTCTCTGTTCAAGTGTACTCTTGTTTGCCCTAATCCATTTATCTGTGTCCAGTTGAGATAAACAATGCAAAAGTACATTGGTAAGGTAAAAAGTTCTATGCCACTGAAAATTAATAAGGTATCAGGTAAAATATGGGGTTTCCCTGGTGGCTCAGATGTAAAAAAATCTGCCTGTAAAACCCAGGTCAGGAAGATCCCCTGGAGAAAGGAATGGCAACTCACTTCAGTATTCTTGTCTGGAAAATTTCATAGACAGAGGAGCCTGGTGGGTAACAGTTCATTGGGTCACAAAGAGTCAGACATGACTAAGTCTGACTTAGTGACTAACACTTTTTACTTTCAGGTAAAATATATTATAATCTACTACATAGTTTAGCATGGGGATGTATTATGGAGAGAACAGTGAGGTTAACACTTTACAAAATGTTTTAAATTTAATTTTGTTGATAACATACCATTAGCCACATATCCCAGCTGTGGTATAAGTTGTTCATCTTTACAATTTTCCCGCCCTGGAACCAGTCTTTGAAATTTTGTGGGATGAGGATTTCCATCAACATCCACCAAGAATGGTGGAGGCATGAGATGAGGAGCTTGTTGAGTTTGTTCATCCAATACATAGTTGTTGGCATCACGGATAAGAGGTCGATAATCAGTATGGAAGAACATCTGATCTGGAATCTTTATGATAGACTTTTAGTACTTAATGTGCATAGGAAATTTATTAACAAGCATTTATTTTCATTCCTAGAGCATGCTTGTTTTTCAAATCAGACAATTTTTGCATTATCTATATACTCTTCTATTGCCATGTTTTCCCCCTAGATAGAAGTGAATCATCTATTTTTCTCCACAAAACCCTATAATATATATTATTTTCTGGCCCTTCCATATCATATTTTTCCAATTAGGATAAGAAGCAAAACAACAACATAGTAGGTAAAGTTAGTTATTTTTAAGTTGCAAAAAACATACACACTTCAATAACTATTTTCCTTGCTTGTTTTTATTCAAACAAGAATAGACAGAATATAATATAAATGGTGAGACAGGTAAATATCAATGTATAAAAGACACAAAGGTGATTAAGTATCAAGATGAATTGAAAGATTCTAGTTCTTTTCCAACTCTAAGATTCTATCATCTGTCCTAAACTCATAGCTAATAAAATTTAAAAAAAAACAATTAAATTAGCTTTCAAAGTATTTTAACAAGATCAATAATAGGTAAAATAAACATTCAGCAATGAGCTGTTTACTCCTAATTTAGGATAAATAGAGGATGTAACCTGGTCAAGTTATTCTCTTATTGCACCTAAAAGGCAATACAGAGAAAGAATATGTTTTTCCAGCGAATTTTTATATCTACATCACCCTATATCTTAATAGTAATTTGAACTGCCAAGCCTTATATTCTGGCAGTGATGAAAAATTTTAACAAAAAAAGGGACTTTTTTATTTTATATCTATTGAAACATAGTGACGCTTATTAACCATAAAGCTTCAAATAAGATGTATGAATGATACTATCAAAAATCACAATCTATAACAACAATTAAGTATACTAACCTTTTCATAGTATTTACTGCATCCAAATCCAAAAAGCAGCAAATGCCCATGCGAATCAGTGCAGGCAAAATGGTTTCCATCTGGTGAAAATTTACAGTCAAACACTGCACCATGGCCTTGGCCTTCAATCTGAAATTTAGAAGTCACTTTAAGTCACCTTAGGAGATAATTTTCAAATAATAAGTAGTCAATAGCTTCTGCTTGCTAATACAGTGGATTCTGTGATACATCAACATTCCAATGTACTCTGACTTCTGTAGCCAGAACCCTACTGAAATAGTAAAGCTCTGAAAGAAATTAGCGAGATTCAATATACAGTGCATCGCATCAAAAATTACTAGCAATGCCCTAACTGAAGAAGGACTGCATGAATGACTGAGGAGAATAAAAAAGACCTAAACACAACCAAATTAACAAAGGTGCTATTTCAGGAAAGTCAAGATATTATCTTCATATTTTTTTTCATTTTTATAAAAATATGTCTTATTTTTAAAAAAGTCTATAAAAGTAGAAATCACATACAAAAATACAGATTACTCTGACATGTTAGCAAAATAGCTTATGGCTGGACTTGAGTTTGGAAGTACTGTATGTGTGAGGGCATCCGGAAGTCAGAGGCCAACCGGATCCTCCCTCCAGCCCATGTCACTAATCTGTAAACAATAATTTCAAGTAATATGTAGCACTTTTAAACTACTACAAAATTGAAACCTAATCATTTCCCATATAACACTACTTTACAAAAATGTTCTTCCTTAGGTTTGAGCAGATAAGGGCACTTCATACCATTGTTTCTAACATTTGAAAGGTCTGATTTTTAAAAAAAGCAATGTTAACAGAAATGATGAGTTTGGGCCTTTTGCTCCATTTTGAACATATGGGAAGGTCATCAATTTAAACAAGAAATTAGTGTTTTGTGTTTTTTTCTAAAGTAGAATGTAATCCTTTTGCTTCTATGTATCATTAAACTGTAATGCAAATTTTAAAAGAACCATCCTAAAATTAAAGCACACAAATCAATCTCACTGACAAAAGACAGATGGTTATTACTAACACTTTGAATCTGTATAAAGCCTATAAAAGGGAGCTCAAAGGCCAACAATTTTAGAAATATTTAGCCAGAACTATTTTTCAGAAAGGAACAATAAATATGGAAAGTATGAGTATTCCCATCACCACAGAAGGGTGTTCAACTGGGAGAAGAGATACCTCACCATATTTTTCCACTGTTTGTATGAAATATATCTTAGGAATATTCACATCTCCAATTCCATGTGTGCCAAACAACTTCCTGATTACTAACTAAGCTATACAGGATTTACCACAGACAGATACAGTACAGTCACTGCTGTGATTCATTCAGTTAGGGTTATAGTTTACACGTTAAATTTTTGGAATTTTGTTTAGTGTTAAATCCAAATGCTTATTCAATTTGAGTTTCTAGAATTAAGAGCTGGGAAACAGAATTTGGGAAATGTAAACATCACAAAACAGAGACAACCTGAAAGGCGTAATTCTCAATTGGCTTTACTCTCAGATCTTGAGTCATTCTCTAAGTTATTATATGAAGTTATTATACAGAGGGCAAGAGGTTCCTTGGTACTAAGTATACTTTATCTACCAAATTATCATAGTCTGCTTTTATACGAACTAAGCATAGATTGGGCTTCCCTTGTGGCTCAACTGGTAAAGAATCTGCCTCCAATGTGGGAGACCCGGGTTCGATCCTCGAGTTGGGAAGATCCCCTGAAGAAGGGAAAGGCTACCCACTCCAGTATTCTGGCCTGGAGAATTCCATGGACTGTATAGAACATGGGATTGCAAAGAGTTGGACACAACTTAGCGACTTTCACAAGCATAGATTTCCCTTACCATGTTAAAGTAATTCCGAATTTTGGTCCCCCGGTCAAGGTCCCAAATAAAAATGTTCCCATCATGACCTGCTGAAAGTATGATCCTTTGATCAAATGGATGTGCTTCCAAAACAAATACTTCATCATCATGTCCCTGTGATAAAATCAATATTAAAAATGAAAAGCAACATTGAATATCTGTCTTATTTGGTTAAAAGATCTCAGGAGTACCCTATCAATCTGATTCAGATGAATTCATGTATGCAAATTTAACAGCATTTACAAACATGGACACTACAAGAAATCGTTGTTAGAGTTCCGTATATGTTTAAATGCTGATTTCATAAAATATTGTTCCCCTGATAGATCAGTTGGTAAAGAATTCCCCTGCAATGCAAGAGACTCCAGTTTGATTCCTGGGTTGGGAAGATCCACTGGAGAAGGGACAGGCTATCCACTCCAGTATTCTTGGGCTTCCCTTGTGGCTCAGCTGGTAAAGAATCTGCCTGCAATGTGGGAGACCTGGGTTCAATTCCTGGGTTGGGAAGATTCCCTGGAGATCTTCCCTACCCCAGTATTCTGGCCTGGAGAATTCCAAGGACTATATAGTCCAAGGACTCTCAAAGAGTCGGACACAATCGAGCAACTTTCACTTTCACTTCATAAAATATTCAATAGACAGAAGACCTGAAAGGTATTTGAAATATAATCCAAAATCAGGCCCCTGAAGTGGAATTCATATTTAGAGGACTTTGCTATTAAAAGGTCACAGAAACTGTGACAAACAAAATCTATTATCAACACCCAATTCTGACACAGTGATAACAGACAAACCTTCATTATTCTTCATCCAGTACTCACTGATATTCATATTATATCATGGGAGGACCCATGATATGTTCAAACAACAAAGCATAATTTGTCTTTTTTACCTTTATCTACTTTAGAGTTGAAGGTTTCATTTAATATTCTACCTGAAAAATGGGTATGCTGCTAAAAAAATAAGTTTGAAGACCAATGTTCCTATATTTCCCCAGCAGTAAATCAATAACAGCATCTTTACAGACTTTAGACCAGGAGTCTGGAAACTTAAGTCCAACTAGCTCTCCAATGTTTCTGGACAGACAGCCTAAGGAATGATTTTTACATTTTTTAAAAGGTGGTAAAAAACGAAAGAATATTCAACAGAGACCATATGTGGCCTGCAAAGCCTAAAATATTTACTATCTGGCCTCTTAAAAAGTTTGTCAATACCTAATTTAGATCACTATTCATTTTCATTAATTCCTGGCTAGAGAGTACAGGCTCCAAGTTTTAGAGAAGCATGCGGGATATCCTGAAATTGCATTTCACTTAGGAATATATCAGCATATTACACATCAGGAGCTTCCAGAAATAATCACATGTTGTGAACCTAAAAAGTGCATTTTCCCCCAAATCATTGCATAAAAAATAGAAGAGTATCTTGTCCTACTATCATTATGTTAAAAAATGTAGCTTATTAAAAAGTAACTTCAGAATGACTCATACTGAAAAGTAGAAGAAGAAGTAAAATCCATTTCGATAAATACCAACAAAAAACTTTTTTCCCAGTGACGATCAGAAAAATTATTTCTGAATCTCTTACTGAATATCCAATTTGATAGAGTAAATACTTTCTCAGGTTCCTAATCAGTAAGCAGTAAAATTACTCTGTTAAAGTCAAATGATAATGATACAACTACATTAGTGTATATTAGGAAAGAGAGACATTAAAATAGGGGGTTCCATTTTTGGTCCTTGGTCATGGAAAACAAAACCTAGTCAGATTAAGTAATGTCTTAAGATTTAACATCTGCCCTATTTTTATTTATTAAGCATACTTCTATTTCTACCACTATCACACATATCCAAATTATCATTAAGGCCCATCCTATCATAGAATCCTATGTATACTCAGAGTCATCCTTATCTCATTCCAATCTATTCTCTCTACTCTGTTGCTACAACTAGGAGGCAGTTTTCAAAGGCAAAATTCACATGCTATTCCTTTGCTTTTAAACCTTTTCATGGTACCTATTTGTCTAAGGATAGATCCTACAAGACCTTGAATGGTCTGGCCTCTGCCTATTTCTCCTCCTATCAGGTGATACTCTTTCTGCTCTCTGTGCTTTAGCCAAAAAATTGGCTTTCACCTCCTTTCTACCTCAAGACCTTTGTACATGCTTTTCCCTCTTCTTGGAGGGAACTTTCAACCTCCTCACACATGTAATTTACCAAATATTTATTGATCCCCTACCAGGCTGAGACAGAAAATAAACAAACAAAAAATACAATAAGAAAATACTAGGTAGTAATCAACACCATGATGAAAATAATGCAAGACAATGACTTGGGGGGGGGGGGCTACCCAAGATTGTTTGCTCAAGGAAGGCCTTGTCAAAAAGGTGACATTTAGGATGAGAGCTGGGTAATTTTTACCTATCTTACAAATCTTAACACAAGCTTCACTGTTTCACGAAGCTTTCTCTGACCCTTCCAGAACAGGTTTGGTTATCCTATTAGAAACTTGCATTATGCACTTCTTAGCATTTACTTTATTAATTGCGTCTTTCTTTGTTTTATTTACTAGGCTATAAACTCCAGGAGGATGGGGACTCTTTCATCTACTGTTTAAACCTATCTCAGTGGCTGGAACAATGGATACTCAATAAGTATTTGTTGAAGAACTTCACACCCTAGTAAGACTCTGAAACACAAATTCTTAACATATAAAATATAAATTCTATACCAAAACTAAGCAGATTTAACTGTTATAAGGACTAAAAATAGTCTTTTAAAATTTCTTCAGTGAAATTCACTGGAAAGATGACCCATAAATCAGTCCATGGGAAAAGTACCACTGAACAGAACTGTAAATTAAGATACCAATTAAGACAAGAGTTTTACATGGATTTTATAAAAACAATGGCTACAAAATGGCCTTTGAAGTTGTGATTTTTAGAGATAAAGACTTGTAGCCACTGGCCACATGTGGCTAGTAAGCATCTGAAATGTGGCTAGTGGAAACTGAGATGGTCTGTAAACTTAAAATACACTAGATTTCAAAGATATAGTATGAAAAATGTCAACAATTTCATGAATATTTCTTATATCATGTTGGAAAGCTACTATTTTGTATGTACTGGGTTAAATAAAGCCAGCTCTACCCTTGAATACAACAACAAAAATTCCCAAAAGCATGCTACGAATAAATAACTTATTTACCCTTGACTGCATATGATAACATAATGGGTAAATAAATATGAGAAAAGATCCTGGAAACTTTTCATACCTGCTTTTAATAACTACATCATGTGCCATCCTTATTTTTAGATATGTCAACAAAGGTACTTTGAATAATTCTCCAAGAAACAGTTAGCCATAGAAAGCAAACTAGAACACTTAAATTTCCTGTCTTATAGAATAATGCCCTTTTAGATCATTTTTAATTATTCTAAAAGTAGAATACTTACGGATAAAGTATGAAGAAGTTGGCCTGTGATAGAATTCCATACTTTCAAAAGGAAATTGTTCACTGAAGTAATAACTGTGGTGTCATATCGATCCCAGGCCACCATAGTCACCTTAAGTTTAGTGACCTTGTCTTCTCCAGATGGCAAATTGTTCCTAAACAAAATAATTTCAGGGTTACTAGATATTGAACAAAGGTGCATCTAAATAGCAAATTATGAAAAAAAATCTCTCTAGGAGCATGCAACTTTTTAGATAAAAAATCCTAAACTCTATCTTTAACTACACATGAAATAAAATAATAAAAGTATTAATATCACATAGGGCAACATCTATAGGCTTATTTTAGGGAGAAAAAAACATAAAATGACAAAATTTTTATAGTTAGTTAAATAAGAGCAACAAAAAAGTGAAGTTAGAAAGGAATCTTCAGGTACCTTGAAAAGCAAAATACAAGGTCAGGTTGGCTACCAGAAAATATGAAGAAAACATAATTAAATGGACACTTTATTCCTTTAAATATTCATTTTTTGAAACTAAAATAGGTATATACAAAAAAGCAGTAAGAATGTCAGTTAATTGATTTAATCAAATGACATTATCAGTAGCTGACTATGACTACAAAGTTAATTCTATATTATTAACAGGAAAAAAATTTCAGGGTCATACCCTAAAGAAATTGTTGTATCCTAAAGAGGTAATTATGTATCTTCCAGTTAACAGTGAAGATGATGAAATGTAATTCTGATTAACTGTATTTATAATGTTGAGTAGGAATGCTAACAATATGAAACATAAAGGCATTCTCAGTAAGTCAGAGAAATATCTAAAAATATGATGACATTTAATACGGACAACCCTCAAAGTTGTACACTATAAATAAATATAAAAATGACTTATAGAAAACTAGGGCAAAGAATGATTCTATAGGCATTAGTAAAGCACAGAGGTCTTTGGATCACAAGAGACCAGAAGTTTGAATGAGTCAGATATGTTCCTATCATCTTAGAGGCTAAACACAGACACAAATTTTTACCAATTAACTACAAATTAAAAAGATATTTATTTTAATTATTAAATAGAACACATTAATATAAAAGATACTATACCATATGAGAATCACTAAAATATCTAACATCCAATCTTACCCAGTCATTTTAGTAGCCATATCTAGTACTATACTCTTCCATTCTTGTTGCTGATATTGCCAAATTCTTGCTGTTCCATCTCTACTTCCACTAACAAATCTTAAACTGCAAAAAAACAGTTAAAACATTCTTATTGCCTTTCTCTAAAATGGAAATCACTACTTTTCTAATTATAAAGGTAATACATTCATCTTCATACACTTCTGTGGATAATGAAAATGGTACACTTTGGGAAGCAGTTTGGCAGTTCCTCAAAATGATAAACAGTACTACGTGACTGAACAATTCTACTCTTCCATAAGTATACAAGAGCAATGAAAACATAAGTCCACAGAAAAACATGTACAC
Organism: Antilocapra americana; assembly: GCA_007570785.1. Classification (NCBI taxonomy): domain Eukaryota; kingdom Metazoa; phylum Chordata; class Mammalia; order Artiodactyla; family Antilocapridae; genus Antilocapra; species Antilocapra americana. The sequence continues at coordinate 3,961,255 of ML663483.1, read as the reverse complement.
AAATATTCATTGTATTATTCATTATATTCCAAAAGTGATGACAACCCAAATGTTGATCAACTGATAGGTGGATAAACATATTGTATAACCACACAATCGAATTCTTGACAGCCATAAAAAGGAAATTAAATTCTTATACATGCTTCAACATGGATGAATCTTGAAAACATCATGCTAAGTAAAAAAAGTCACAAAAGACCAAATACTGTATGATTCCATTTATATGAAATGTCCAGAATAGGCAAATCTGCAAAAATAAAAAGTGGATTAATAGTTGTTCAGAGCTGAGGGTAGGGTGTAGAAAGATGGGAAATTGAAAGCTAAAGGGCATGGATATGGCAGTTCTTTTGGGGACGATGATAATGTTCTAGGGATATGGGATTAGGAGATGCAAACTATTACATATAAAAGAGATAAGCAATAAGGATATAAGAATAGAGCATGGAGAAATATAGTGATTACTTTATAATAACTTTAAATGGAGCATAATCTATAAAAATATTGAATCACTATCTTTTATACCTGAAATTAATATAATCTTATAAATCAAAAATACTTTAATTAAAAAATAAAATAAAAGTGATCATAGTGAAGGCTGCATAGCCCTGGGAATATACTTAATACACTGAATTTTACATGGAATGCATCTCAATAAAGCTGAATAAAAATACATTCGTTAACCTATAACTATAACCTACCACTATCCATAACTTAGTTTCTATTCTTTCAGACTTTATATAGACACAAACATTTATATATTCCCACTACAGGGAACAGAACTGCAGTACAAAGGAAGATCCCTTGGAGGAGGGCATGGCAATCTACTCCAGTACTCTTGCCTAGAGGATCTCATGGACAGAGCAGCCTGGTGGGCTACAGTCTATAGGGTTGCAAAGAGTTGAACATGACTGAAGCAACTTACCACACAAACACACACACACACACACACACACACACTCAATGATTTATAGTGTTTTTCCAGATGCTGCAACTATAGTTTGCATGCCACAATGAAGATGGAAGATTCCACATCCCAACGAAGATGGAAGACCCATAGCTTAGGTGTTACGCATATATCTACATATATTTTATGCATTCATGACATACCTTTCTCTTAATATTTTCAATATTTCTAAGCTATGTGGTTTGTCTGAGTTTTTTCAAATTGTCAAAAATCTCCAAAAAGTTTTCTAATGTATTAATTGGAAAAAAGTATGCATAAGTGGACCTGCACAGTTCAAATCTATGTTTTTCAAAGGTCAACTGTATTTTGTAGATATATTTCTCTGTTTACAAATATAAAAATTACCTTCCCTTTTAATAACTGTTAAACAATACGCATCTATCAAAATTTATTTAATCAACCTCTTAATAATGAACATTTTTACTATTTCCAGTCTTTGCCATTATAAATAATGCTACAATGAATATTTCTATACACATCTTTGTAAAAGCTTATATATATCATTGCTGAGTCAAAGGGCAGGCACATTTTTTTAAGAAAGAAAAGCTTGCTCCACCTTCAGATTTGGCCACAGATGTGCACACTAGGAGCTGTTAAATCAAGGATATTTTCCTAGTTTAATGTATAATGGACTCTTTCATGAAGAATTTATACTATTTCTGCATCTTTTCTCCCTAATATTCCCCCTTCAGGGAATGCACATTTTGAAAGCTTTTGACATATTGCCAAATTATTTCCCTAAAAAGTTCTTTTTTAAAAAGCAATTTACAGTTATCACCAAGGTTGTGGGACAGTGCCTATTTTTCCTAAACCCTTGGCAATATTGGATGCTATGATTCTTCAATATCTTGTCATTCTGAAAGAAAAAATTGTTACTGTTATTCTAAACTGCATTTCTCTTGATTATTAATAAAATTGGACATCTTTTGATATATGTACTAGCCACATAACTTAGACAAAATAATGTTTTGCATTTAAGGAAGCAGTTAAAGAATTTTAAAAATTCAGATACTCCTAGTATGAAAGAAAAGTAGCTATATAAACCTTTACATGTATACTCAGTATAGTACAATAAAACAACCTTAAAAATTATTTGAAGGTTTCTTTCATTCCTAATAAAAACATCACTCTTGGTAGATCATTATTATTTACACTTGCACTGAATGATGATGAATATATTCACCATAGTAATCACTGGGTATTTGAAAAGTATTTAATAGTAAAACATGGTCACTCACATAATGTCCTTATAGACAGATATGGATACAAATTTATGCCAAGTGGATAAATTTTAAAATCTATTCTAGGTCAATCTGTAGGTCAAGACAGAAAGTTATCACCTTCTGGGGATGGGACATTTGAGAAGGTGCAAGAATACTTGTATATAATTTCTGAGTTAATAGATACAGGAAATGAGCATCATATGAGTAGTAGAGACGGTAAGCAATCTAGATATTCAGAGGAAGACAAGATAGTTAAAATCTCAAGGAGTCAGGAAAGGCTTCAGGTAGGGTATGAAGCTTAAAAGAAAGACACAACTTAGAGAAGAAAAAGAGACAGGAAGGAGAAGGAAACAAAAGAAGAGCAGAAGGAAAATGGAGGACATAGGAGGGATAGAAGAGTAGTGTAAGGAAGTAGGTATGACTATTCCTGGTATGAGGTAAAGTATAAACAAAAGAATGGATAAGAGAATCTATATGGACTATAATAATAATGATGACTAAATCAGGTGGGTTGGATCTGAGTATTTAAATATGGAATCGTAGATGAGAAAAGAATGTAGGCCTAAGTCAAATCATAGAGAATTCTAAATGCCAGGCTAAAACATCTGAATTCTATTCTATAGACAAAGAGGAAACATTAAAAATTCCTGAATAGAGCAAAGTTAATCTGACAGGGATGGATAAGACACATTTAGAAGGGAGAAGAATACTGAAGGTCAAATAATAGAATTCTTGACCAAGTTGGATAACAGAAAGGGAAAAAGCAAAATAAACAAAAAAAGAAATCATTCATGCAAGAAGAACTGATAGACAACGGCTACTATTTGGATGGAAGCTTAGAAGATCTGGGATGAAAATATCATCAAAAATAGACAACGGCTTTCAGTTTAATTAACTAGACAGAAATAAAACATCTATAGTAGAAGTAGCTTTTTCTGAAGACATAGAGGTCAAATATGTGAAACATCTGTTTATACAGATATGTGCTACATAATTACCTGTCTCCATTGTTACAGAACTGAACAGCAACAACTTTGTCCTAAGACATAAAACAAAAGGTTTGTGATTAGAATTAATTTATTTTTAAAATGAATAAAGTACTCTTTTCCTCAAATTCACACACAAAAGTATCATTAAGTATATTTTTAATGTTATAATTTCCTTTAAAAAATTAACGAAGACTGAAATTTTTAACTAAGGAGGAACAGTTATCAGTAGTAATTTGAGACAAACTTTTTCTAAATGTAAGCAAATGAATTTCTAAACCATAATCTCAAGAGACAAGATAGTTCTGAATAGGTATTAGTTTATTATATTTCCCATAATAAAACAAAACACTAAAATGCCACTTTAATTCATTTAATAGTAGTTGAATTAAATTTTTCACTTCACATTATTTTAATTTCAGAAAACAAATCAGTCATTTGCTGTTTCTCATATGGTTCACTTAATTACTTTACAATTAATTCATTTGACAGTCCTCAGGTACCTTAATTTAGATACTGTTATTTGAATCTTCCTTTATGATGAAACTACACTTATTACAAATGCAATGTGTACTATAGTGAATTTACTATAGTAACGTGCCTTCAAATGTGGTAAAAATTTTCACAAACCACAATTACTGAACTACATTTGAACTTAACTTCTTTTAATTTTCTTTTTTATTTGAAATTGAATTTTAATAAAAAGTTCAGATACTAAATGGCTTCATATTTAGTTATTTTTTCATTTTAAAAACACATTAAACCATCTTCATATGTTGAGACATATCTGTGATTCACACTGTTCCATGATTTCACTGAGTGTTTTCATCTGATAGATTCAGGACTCTTAACTGCCAGTTCCAATAACAGGTATTAGATGTTCTGAAAGGACATCTTATTTTCAATGACTAACAGCTGCCAATAATTTCAACAAGGAATGTTTAATTTTCTGACTTGTTTATCTGTGTCTCTGCCAAAAAACCCTCTACCAATCAGCACTTCAGTAGTCTTGCCTTGAGAACCCCATGAACTATACAAAAAGGCAAAAAAGATAGGAAACTTAAAGATGAACTCCCCAGGTCAGTAGGTGCCCAATATGCTACTGGAGATCAGTGGAGAAATAACTCCAGAAAGAATGAAGGGATGGAGTCAAAGCAAAAACAACACCGAGTTGTGAATGGGACTGGTGATAGAAACATGCTTTGATGCTGTAAAGAGCAATAATGCTTAGGAACCTGGAAGGCTAGGTCCATGAATCAGGGCAAATTGAAACTGGTCAAACAGGAGATGGCAAGAGTGAACATCGACATTCTAGGAATTGTGAACTAAGATGGACTGGAATGGGTGAATTTAACTCAGATGACCATTATATCTACTACTGTGGGTAGGAATTACTTAGAAGATATGGAGTATCCACAATAGTCAACAAAAGAGTCTGAAATGCAGTACTTGGATGCAATCTCAAAAATGAGAGAATGATCTCTGTTTGTTTCCAAGGCAAAGCATTCAATATCACAGTAATTCAAGTCTATGCCCCAACCAGTAACACCAAAGAAGCTGAAATCGAACAGTTCTATGAAGACCTACAAGACCTTCTAGAACTAACACTCAAATACTGTAAAAGTGCTGCACTCAATATGCCAGCAAATATGGAAATCTTAGCAGTGGCCACAGAACTGGAAAAGGTCAGTTTTCATTCCAATCCCAAAGAAAAGCAATGTCAAAGAATGCTCAAACTACCGCACAATTGTACTCATCTCACACACTAGTAAAGTAATGCTTAGAATTCTTCAAGATAGATTTCAGCAATACATGAACCGGGAACTTCCAGATGTTCAAGCTAGTTTTAGAAAAGGCAGAGGAACAAGAGATCAAATTGCCAACATCCACTGGATCATAGAAAAAGCAAGAGAGTTCCAGAAAAACATATATTTTTGCTTTATTGACTATGCCACAGCCTTTGACTGTGTGGATCACAATAAACTGTGGAAAATTCTGAAAGAGATGGGAATACCAGACCACCTGACCTGTCTCTTGAGAAACCTGTATGCAGGTCAAGAAGCAACAGTCAGAACCGGACATGGAACAACAGACTGATTCCAAATAGGAAAAGGAGTAGGTCAAGGCTGTATATCATCACCCTGCTTATTTAACTTATACGCAGAGCACATCATGAGAAACTCTAGGCTGCAGTAAGCACAAGCTGAAATTAAGATTGCCGGGAGAAATATCAATAACCTCAGATATGCAGATGACACCAACTTTATGGCAGAAAGTGAAGAAGAACTAAAGAGCCTCTAGATGAAAGTCAAAGAGGAGAGTAAACATGTTGGCTTAAAGCTCAACATTCAGAAAACTAAGATCATGGCATCCAGTCCCATCACTTCATGGCAGGTAGATGGGTAAACAGTGGAAACAGTGGCTGACTTTATTTTTCTGTGCTCCAAAATCACTGCAGATGGTGATTGCTGCAATGGAATTAAAAGAAGCTTATTCCTTGGAAGGAAAGTTATGACCAACCTAGACAGCATATTAAAAAGCAGAGACATTACATTGCCAACAAAGGTCCATCTAGTCAAGGCTATGGTTTTTCTAGTGGTCATGTATGGATGTGAGAGTTGGACTATAAAGAAAGCTGAGCACCGAAGAATTGATGCTTTTGAACTGTGGTGTTTGAGAAGACTGTTGAGAGTCCCTTGGACTGCAAGGAGATCCAACCAGTCCGTCCTAAAGGAGATCAGTCTGGATGTTCATTGGAAGGACTGATGTTGAAGCTGAAACTCCAATACTTTGGCCACCTGATGCAAAGAGCTGACTCACTGGAAAAGACCCTGATGCTGGGAAAGCCTGAGGGCAGGAGGAGAAGGGGACGACAGAGGATGAGATGGCTGGATGGCATCACTCACTCGATGGCCACAGGTTTGGGTGGACTCTGGGAGTTGGTGATGGACAGGGAGGCATGGCATGCTATAATTCATGGGGTCGCAAAGAGTCGGACACGACTAAGTGACTGAACTGAACTGAACCAATTTTTCTTCATCTTTTCCCCCTCAATTATTTCTCACTTATTTATTACTTCTTCTTTTCTCAGCTCTCAATAAATTTGACCACTGTATGCACACCTTGCTTGGTTGGTAACTGTAAAGATGTCTCCTTTGTGTGTTCTAGCACAGGTGGATTTTTCCCACTGGATAGTCTCAAGATTGAGATTGTTATATATTTCCTAACCTTTTGTATTTCACAATTTTAAAAATATTCCAGGTTTTTAGTATCTAGGAATAAGTTACAGCAAGGTGAGAGCTCAGCTTAGTTCAGTAACTCTTCATAAGCTGAATATCCAATTATGTTCATATGATAAGACAAAAGCAGGTGGCTGTTTCCAAAAGTTCAAGGAAAAGTTTCTAACAGGAGTCTCTGTTTTACACAAATTTGAGGAACATGAGTGATTCTGGAATTCACAAAGTATCTTTGCACTCATTCACATGCTACTAAAGTAATGTTCAAAATTCTCCAAGCCAGTCTTCAGCAATACATGAACCGTGAACTTCCAGATGTTCAAGCTGGTTTTAGAAAAGGCAGAGGAACCAGAGATCAAATTGCCAACATCTGCTGGATCATCGAAAAAGCAAGAGAGTTCCAGAATAACATCTACTTCTGCTTTATTGAATATGCCAAAGCCTTTGACTGTGTGGATCACAACAAACTGTGGAAATTCTGAAAGAGATTGGAATACCAGACCATCTGACCTGCCTCTTGAGAAATCTGTATGCAGATCAGGAAGCAACAGTTAGAACTGGACATGGAACAACAGACTGGTTCCAAATAGGAAAAGGAGTATGTCAAGGCTGTATACAGCCACTCTGCTTATTTAACTTATATGCAGAGCATATCATGAAAAATGCTGGGCTGGAAGAAGCACAAGCTGGAATCATGATTGCGGGAAGAAATATCAATATCCTCAGATATGCAGAAAACATTACCCTTATGGCAGAAAGTGAAGACGATCTATAAAGCCTTTTGGTGAAAGTGAAAGAGGAGAGTGAAAAAGTTGGCTTAAAACTCAACATTAATAAAACTAAGATCATGGCATCTGGTCCCATCACTTCATGGGAAATAGATGGGGAAACAGTGGAAACAGTGTCAGACTTAATTTTGGGGAGCTCCAAAATCACGGTAGATGGTAATTGCAGTCATGAAATCAAAAGACGCTTACTTCTTGGAAGGAAAGTTATGGGCAACCTAGATAGCATATTGAAAAGCAGAGACATTACTTTGCCAACAAAGGTCTGTCTAGTCAAGGCTATGGTTTTTCCAACAGTCATGTATGGATGTGAGATTTGGACAGTGAAAAAGGCTGAGCGCAGAATTGTTGCTTTTGAACTGTGGTGTTGGAGAAGACTCTTGAGAGTCCCTTGGACTGCAAGGAGATCCAACCAGTCCATCTTAAAGGAGATGAGTCCTGGGTGTTCACTGGAAGGGCTGATGTTGAAGCTGAAACTCCAACAAGAGTTGACTCATTGGGAAAGACCTTGATGCTGGGAAGGACTGGGGGCAGGAGGAGAAGGGGATAACAGAGAATGAGATGGCTGGATGGCATCACTGACTCGATGGAAATGGGTTTGGGAAGATTCCGGGAGTTGGTGTTGGATAGGGAGGCTTGGTGTGCTGCAATCCATGGAGTCGCAAAGAGCTGGACACGACTGAGTGACTGAACTGAACTAATACTATTCCAAATCAATTAAGCATCAAAAGTTGTAGGAACAATGTCCATCAACAGACATATGGATAAGAAAGCTGTGGTACTTATACACAATGGAATATTACTCAGCCATTAAAGAGAATACATTTGAATCAGTTCTACTGAGGTGGACGAAACTGGAGCCTATTATACAGAGTGAATTAAGCCAGAAGGAAAAACAACAATACAGTATACTAACACATACATGTGGAATTTAGAAAGATGGTAATGATAACCCTGTATGTGAGACAGCAAAAAGAGATGCAGATGTATATAACAGTCTTTTGGACTCTATGGGATAGGGCAAGGGTGGGATAATATGGGAGAACAGCATTGAAACATGTAAATTATCATATGTGAAATCAATCGCCAGCCCAGGTTTGATGGTTGATACAGGGTGCTCAGGGCTGGTGCACCGGGATGACCCAGAGAGATGGAATCGAGAGGGAGGTGGGAGGGGGGTTCTGGAAGGGGAACACATGTATACCCATGGCGGATCCATGTCAATGTATCGCAAAACCAACATGATAATGTAAAGAAAATTAAAAAAAAAATAGTAATGAAATAAAAAATTAATAAATTTTAAAAAGAAAAAAAATCCAAAAAAAGTAGTAGGAACAGTAATAGTAAGACTTGTAAAGCTGTGTAGTTTCAGATGCAGACTATGCAGCTTTGACAATGAGGAATACAAGATCTATAGTGAGCTGAACCACATACTTCCATATTCAACAGTAAACAACTGTCTGGAGAAGAAGGTAAGATATAAAGAGGAGAAAGAAGTAAAAGGTATACAGGGATATAAATAAATAATAATGGCTCCAAAATTCAGTAAAAAGAATTTTTTCCTAAGATATACCTTAATATGTCTTTTAATAAGTAGACTTCAACGTAGCAAACACTTACATGATTAATAAAGCAGGCTAAAAGATGATTTTTTAAATAAATTATTACTGTAACATATATTTTTCCCTTCTCATATAGTCAGAAATTGTCTTAAGTGCTATAAGCATACTAAATTCAGAATTTCATACCAATCTTCACCCCTAAATAGACATCTTGGCCATACAGGTTTCAGGACCAATCTATATTAGGTTAGAGATCAGCAAAGAAGAAATAAAATCAGATTTCCAAGGGCATTTAAAAAGAAAGCATGATATTTAACTTTTTCATTTGTTCTTACCGTATGTGACTCTAATTCGGCAATTTTCTCAGGGATCTCAGAACCCAAATAATATATTCTAATCACATGGTCAGTGCTACCTGTTGTAATGAACATACCACCTAGAGGATTAGAAAACAAACAAACATTTAAGAAAATTCTACCAAGAAACTTTAAAAGCTCCCTGATTGCTTCCTTAGTTATACTTCACCTTATCAATAAAAAAAGTCTTCAACAAACACAAGGTTATCTTCTAACTATTAAAGGCATATTAATATTTCCAAGAAAAATAAGTAAAATTCAAGAAAAACAAGAGGAATATTTAAGGAACAACTATGTTACTCACTTAGTAAAAACACAACTTTTACACTAAATACAGGCCTTTGGATCATAAACATTAAAAGCCTTGAGGAATTCATTTCTTTATATCTTATAAAAACATAATTTTCTAAAATTATTTATAAAATAATCTATATTTACAATTCTCTGGCTATAGTGGTTAAGGGTGAAAGCTCAGCATATAGTGGTTAAGGGTGAAAGCTCAGCAGCTTTTGGGACGATGAAAAAATTTCTAGAGATGGATGGTGGTAATTACGCAGAAGAATGTGAATGTACTCAATGCCATAGAACTGTACACTTAAAAATGTTTCTTAAAATGGTAAATTTAATGCTATATTTTAGCACAACAAAAAATAGAAGGTTAATTAGCACACAATTCTTAACAGCAGTAGAAAACCACTGCTTACATACTGAGAATAGGTCTCTATATGGAGTCACAGTACATGTTTTCTGAAAAGTCAGGGTAGGATTTTCATGTTGAACTGTGAGTGAGTGTTGGGGGAAGGCTGTACTTTTTACCAACTAAAGTCACTGTTACATAAAAACATATTAATTGTAAATAAGAAAAAAACTCAAATTCTATTATATGTTAATTAGAATCCACAAAGGTCTATTATAACATGGTTCACATTTTTATTATGTGTCTATTAATTCCCGAACATACGCATTTTTCTCCACAAAACTGAAAAATATTTTACAATTTAACTGGATTATTCAATATTTTAGATACTCTAAACACTCAATTTTTATACATACCAGAACTGAAAGATGAACAAGATATCTGAACTCCAGGTCTAGATCTCTCAGTAAATTTCACTGGGCGATCTCTAAGAGAAAAGTAAGATGTTTTTATTTTTCATCATGTTCTTTTAAAGTACAAGAATTTTAGCACACTGCTAGACATTGACAGATTTATCATCAATATTATAGAAACCACAAAACTGAAGTAGTCAATAGGTACTATTTCCACTACTGAAGTTAAAAATGCATTTAAACTTACAAACATACTTTATGCCATCAGTATTGTTATTTTAGCTTTACAAATAAGTTACCATGTTATATACTACCATCATGAAGAAAAGTTCAAAGTGTTCTTACCACAGTAAGAAATGAAACAAATATTCCTTATCAAAATTTTGTGTATAGTCTCTTCAACTTTGGTTTCATAAAAAATTTACTCTAAAATCTCTAACATCCAATTGAAGTCAGGATGGATATGTACATACACACCCATGAACACATAATTTACATATTTAATACAAGAACTATCAAGAATCTCTGAAGATGATAAAGAAAAATGAGCATTATTTTCGTAAAATTTTTAATCAAATTCTAAACTTACTTAAACTTCATTGTTTTCACATGCCATTGCCAGAAACAGATTGTTCCATCAGCACCAGTAGAAGTGAGGTATCTGGTTGTGCCTTTAGTTGATGGACAAAACTGGAAAAAAATTTCTAATTAAAATAGAAACCTTTCATGTTCCAACTTAATTTTAGTTTCCAGAAATTAGTTATTTAAATTTCCTAGATTAATGGATATCTTATTAAAAATTAAAATATTAAAAAACTATAAAGAAAAGTCAGTCATTTAATTCAGGATGAAATATTTTAGTCTTAAAGACAATTATTTTTAAATTATTCAATATAACAATTAATGATTATTATTTCATTGCTTTTAATGGAGAAAACACAAAGTCATTACTAGTTAAACCATTATAAATCTTTTGAATACATTCTTATATAGCAACAACATAAAATTTTTAGAGTTCACCCGAAAAAGGCATCAAAAGAAAATCTAAAAATCAGTAACTAGGAAGTTACAAGTCTAGGTACTTGGGTTTTAACATTTTAAACTCTTAACTTCAATGAAGTACAATGGAAATTTTGGCATTTTTAAATCTAAATCATTTTCATGTACATGGATAACATAAGTCAAGTATCTGTAAGTATCATTGTGGATAAAAGATTAAAACATATAAATTCAGTTGCCAATTTGAAGTATGACTACTATCCTAGATAGACCACAGATGGTGTTAGTCACGTAGGATTCTCAAGCTCTAACTCTCAGTATTTTACACATCCTCAGAAGAGAATAAGGGAAAAGTTAACTGTGCTCCTGATGTCTGGGAGACAGGAAAAGACTGAAAATCAAACCAGGGTCTCAAGCATGCCCATGAGTTTTAAAAATCCCGAATAGGGAATTTCCTGGCAGTCCAGTGGTTGGGACTCAGTGCTTTCATTGCTGTATCCTGGGTTCAGTTTCTGGTTGGGGGACTAAGATCCTATAAGCCATGCATCATGGCCAAATAAATAATTTTAAAAAATAAAAATTCCAAATAAACATAATGAATACCTTCCAGTGAGATGAAGATTAAGGATCAAGATGAATATGACTTGAATAAATTTTAAACTCAAATCAAAAGCAAATAATCATTATAGATATTAGAAGTCATTTATTTAGTTTTCTTGTTTGGAAGCACAGAACTTCTAAAGACTACAAAGCTTAAATCAAATAAAAAATCCTGATTAATATTATCCATTAAGAGCTGATGAACAGTAAAGAAATAAGTGCTCAGGTAGTACTCCTATATATTCATTTCTGAGCTACAGAAGCTTACATCAGAAAGCTTAATCCACAATCTATAGCAGAAGCCTCCAAATCCAGCTTCCTGCTTGTTTATGTAAATAAAGTTTTATTGGTACACAGTCACCTTAAACTGGCTATGGTTGCTTTGCACTGCAACAGACACTGCAAAGTGTCTGACTCTGTGTGACGCCATAGACAGCAGCCCACCACGCTCCCCCAAACCTGATTCTCCAAGCAAGAACACTGGAGTGGGTTGCCATTTCCTTCTCCAAGGCATGAAAGTGAAAAGTGAAAGTGAAGTCGCTCAGTCTGCAGTAGAGGCCATATGGTCTGCAAAGCCTAATATATCTACTATATGGCTGGCAAATATGCTGATCTAGGGTCTACAGGAATGAGACAATAAAATATGAAATAGTATGATTTTATTAAATTTGAAGAAACACTAAAACCTTTATTATCCTCATTATACTTCAACTTTTTCAATCACAAAGGGAAATTCAGTCCATAAATGTCTCTATTTTTGCATTTAATGTATTTTTAATTAATTAATTAATTTATTATTTTTGGCTGCACTGGGTCTTCATTACTACACATGGGCTTTCTCTAGTTACAGCAAGCAGGGACTACTCTTTGTTATGATGCATAGGCTTCTCATCATAGTGGCTTCTCTTGTAGAGCATAGGATCTAGGCATGTGGGTTTCAGTAGTTGCAGCTTGCAGGCTCTAAGGTTTGGACTCAGTAGTTATGGCACCTGGGGCTTAGTTGCCCTGCAGAATGTGGGATCTTCTGGGACCAAGGACTGAAATCATGTTCCCTGCATTAACAAGCAGACTCCCAACCACTGGACTACCAGGGAAGCCCCATTTTTGGATTGTTTTTAAATGAGAAATTATGTTTAAGATTATAAAATTAAAAACACTTACATGTGCATTTCTGAATACAATTTTATTATATTACAATTACAATTTTATTTTAATACATAGTTATTGAAGAAAAGCTAGGAAATATAGAAAAACAGAACAAAATCTATTCATAATCCCACTATCCAGAGGCAACCACTATTAACACCATACCATTTTACTTCAATTTTATTAAAGAAAGAAAGAAACTGAAAAAATAATAATATACTACAATGTTAACAGAGACAGTTAGCAAAGAATAAAGCATATAGAATGCATGCTAAATGATGATTATTACTATGAACAAAAATGAAACAGTGCTGGTAGGGGTAATGATTTACAATTTAAAAATAGTAAATTAGTCAGAGAAGGTCTCCCTGAGAAAAGTGACAGACATTTCCATCACTTAGAAAGTAAGGGAATAAGTCACATGATGATCCCAAGAGGACCATTTCAGAGACGTAAAACAGCAAAAGCAAGGGCAGGGGAGTAGCTAGAGTGGTTTAAAGAAGCAGCTAAAGCAGAATGAGAACAAGCAGTAGGGGATATGGTCAAAGAGAGCAAGGGGCTCAGAATGTAAGGCTTTGTGGTCACTGTAAAACCTTCAGCTTTAACTCTGAGTTGGGAGGCTATTAAAGTTTCTGAGCACCAGTGACATAATTTAATTTCCTTTTTTTAAACCTCCATCTTAAAATCACTTATGCAGCTATGCAAAGGCTAGACTCAGGCAGGAAAGAGGGATGGGAAGAAACAGGAAGATCAGTTAGAAGTCTGTTTCAATAATCTAGGTCACAGATGATAGTGATTTGAAATACTGTAGTAATAACAAATGTCACGAGAATTTATTCAGATTCTGGATATACTTTGAGGGTAGAGTCAACATGATTTGCTAACAAGTTAGATATGCGATATAAGAAACAAAATGTCAGGGATGACTACTCTGAGCAACTGGAAGGATGAAGTTGTCACTTGTTTATATGGGAAAATGTTTGGGAGGAGCAAATCTGAGGAAGGAAAATGTTGAGTTTGAGATGCCTTGCAGACATTCATGTGATGATGACAACTAGGTAACTGAATGTACATGTATGGAGCTAAAAGATAGGCCCCAAGATGGAAGTACACATTTGGAGTCATCAGCTTACAGATGAAATTTAAAGCCATGAGACTTGATGCGATCACTAAGGGAAAGGATGTTATACAAAAGAGGTCCATACAAAAACAACACAAAAAACAAAAACAAAAGAGGTCCATGGATCTTTAGGGCACTTACACACACAAATGAAATGAGACAGAAACTAGCAAATGAAACTATGAAGGAGCAAAACAGTTCCATAAACATTTTCAGTAGTAACAAATATTCATATTTTTCATGTTGAATGAGACTATCTTCAAATTTCAGAAACAGTCTGTCAGATAGGATGGTTAGAACACAAGTAACTAGTAATATCCCAAAACAAAATCCAATAGATAATTTCAACCAATCAAAAATTGGACGAATAAATTTTCAAATCCAATATACATTGAACCCAGTTCTTGCTAGTGCCTCATAAAGAGGTGATATATTATTTCAATATTAATTTAAAAAAATGCCTTGCATACTTATTAGTGACTAAAGAACAAAGAAAATTAAATGGGAGTAATGGTTTCATCCACAAAAGTGGTCTCCTTGATCAAACTAAAAGACAGTGTCAAAAGGATTCCTCTGTTTTGCTGTCAACACAAATAACAAAACAAAGTTCTCTGGGGAGAATCCAGGAATTTCACTATCAACATCTGGTAAAATCACTATATGGACAAATATTTAAAAAGCCAATGTTTGTCAAACATCAAGTTGAAATAAAAAATTACTGAAAATAAGAATAAAATTTCTCCTAATATTAAGCTACACACACACAAAATCTGAACTGACAAACATTTTGCATTGAATATTAACACAAAGTATGCCAATATTCAAGTTAGAACCTATTTATATCCTGCCTAAAAGTTATCAGTGTTCCTTAAGGCAATTCCAAGTCTAGTCCCTTCTACACAAATACAAATGAGATAAATAAGATGTCTTACACTGTACTCAAAAAATCTTTTCAATAACCTTTTTACTTGTTTCTAAAGGGAACAGATTTATATGAAGAAGGAACTTTTAAAAAAAATACCTCTCTGATCATAAGACCAGAAACTATAAAACTCCTAGAGGATAACATAGGCAAAACACTCTCCGACATAAACCAAAGTGGGATCCTCTATGACCCACCTCCCAGAATATCGGAAATGAAAGCACGAATAAACAAATGGGACCTAATTAAAATTAAAAGCTTCTGCACAACAAACGAAACTGTAAGCAAGGTGAAAAGGCAGCCTTCAGAATGGGAGAAAATAATAGCCGATGAAGCAATGGACAAACAATTAATCTCAAAAATATACAAGCTACTCCTGCAGCTACATTCTAGGAAAATAAACGACCCAATCAAAAAGTGGGCCAAAGAACTTAACAGACGTTTCTCCAAAGAAGACATAAAAATGGCTAACAAACACATGAAAAGATGCTCAACATCACTCATTATCAGAGAAATGCAAATCAAAACCACAATGAGGTACCACTATACACCAGTCAGAATGGCTGCAATCCAAAAATGTACAAGCAATAAATGCTGGAGAGGATGTGGAGAAAAGGGAACCCTCTTACACTGTTCATAGGAATGCAAACTAGTACAGCCACTATGGAAAACAGTGTGGAGATTCCTTAAAACAAATAGACCTGCCATATGACCCAGCAATTCCACTGCTGGGCAGACACACCGAGGAAACCAGAATTGAAAGAGCCACGTGTACCCCAACGTTCATTGCTGCATCGTTTACAATAGCCAGGACATGGAAGCAACCTAGATGCCCATCAACTGACGAATGGATAAGAAAGCTGTGGTACATATACACAATGGAATAGTACTCAGCATTAAAAAAATTCATTTGAATCAGTTCTACTCAGGTGGCCAGAACTGGAGCCTATTATCCAGAATGAAGTAAGCCAGAAGGAAAAACAATACAGTATACTAACGCATATATATGGAATTTAGAAAGATGGTAATGAGAACCCTGCATGCGAGACAGCAAAAGGAACGCAGATGTATAGAACAGACACGTGGACTCTGTGGAAGAGGGCAAGGGTGGGATGATATGGGAGAATGACATTGAAACATGTTAATTACCATATGTGAAATCAATCGCCAGCCCAGGGTTGATGCTCCTGGCTGGTGCACCAGGATGTCCCAGGGGGAGGGAGTCAGGAGGGGGGAGGGAGGAGGGTTCTGGAGGGGGAGCATGTGTAGACCCAAGGCGGTTTCCTGTCACTGTATGGCAAAACCAACACAATAAAGTAAAGAAAAAAAAACTTGTCTGCAAGATAGGGACAAAGCCCCTAAGAGATGAAAATTTTTCTGTTGCCATTCTTTATATTATCCACACAATGTAACAAAAAATAATAAAATTCTCATTCTTACTGTATATATTAGAGGTATCTTTGTATTTTTCTTACCTGTATGGAAGTGATAGAAGCTGAATGTCCCTGAAGGACTGCAACTGGCGCACAAGTTCGAAGACACCACACTCTTACAACTTTATCACAGCTGCCTGCGGCAATGAGAGTATTTTCATAGTTAACAGCCATGTCAGAAATTTCAGCAGAGTGCCCTCGAAGTGTAGCAAGAAGGCGTCCATCATCTGTTGCCCAGATTTTCACCAAACAGTCATCAGAACCCTACAGCAATACAAAAGGACAGAAGATGTACAATGAAACAGAAATTCACCTCCTCACAAAGGGGTCAAAAAAAAGCAAAAAGAAAGTGATGATTTTATTAAGGTTGCTTCTAAGCACTTATTTTTTAGTCTCTTTTCCTCATATAATATGGATCTAATAGCAAATATAAAAGATGTCCAAATAATAGCACTGACAGTCTAAAATGATAATGGCATATGTGAAAAACTCCTCAAAGCTACTACCAATTCTGACAATGCAAAACATTTTTAACTCACGTTTAAGTGTGGTGGCATTAAGTATATCTGCCATTACTTCCCTTTTTTCTTAATTGCTTGAATATTTTTTTCTCTACAAATACTTAAAATTTTAACCTGAAATCTACGTGCATTTCTCAGTAAACATGAGGCTTTGTTATAACCTCTGGTGAAACTATTATGAACTTCCTCATGAGAATTCCAAAAGATCTTTAAAATAATAAAAAGCAGTTTTACTCTAATGTGGTAGATATGCTGTTTATAAAAAAATTAAAATCATTATCCTCCTCATCATCAACAACATCCATATACTAATTTTGAAGTCATGAAAACATCAATGGAAGAGTCTGTAATGAACTCCAAGAAGTAGAACTTCTCAAAATACAAACCACTTCCTTTGTTTTAGCATAGGAATTTGAAAAGAAAACTATGCCATTAGCTACACTTTTACATTAGCTTAGTACTGAAATAATGAGATTAAGCCTTAACTTGGAAACATTAGTGTGCTACAATTTTGTACAAAAAAGCATACAATATGATCTAGTTAACAAAAATCCGATTTTAAAAATAGTACTGAATTCAAAGAGAGAGATATACATTACAATATATAATCTTTGTTACTAACTGTGTAGTTCAACTACTCAACTATAAGGATGATGCAATCATTAATTAAGCAGAACTGGCACCAATTATGCTAAATGGCAGATGAAAAATGCATTTTAAATGTTTGCTAAAATAGAATGAAATCAAATTAAGTAGATAAAACTTGATTCACATAAATTAACCACCTCTAGAATTTAAGGCCTTCTGATGATTTAATTTTTTAAAAAATTAGGTTTCCCAAATGATAGAAGTCATTATAGTTCATCCATTTACTTACACAAAAAGAGGAAAGATTTTCAATTTCTATTTATTTTTTTCTTGCATTCATATGTCTAAAAAGGAAGAATTGCTTACAAAGCATAATTCAATGCCACGAAGCCTAGTTTCCATTGTTGTAAATCTCTAATACACAAGTGTCATAAATTTTAAACTCACTGTAAAAATTCTTCTCCCACTTCTGTCAAATGCTACACAGTAGACAGATGACAAGTGACCCAGAATTCTCTTATGCATCTTAATGTGCTGGTAAGCAGCTGAAGGGAAAATATGGCTGAAACGACTACATCCGGTTAATTGCCTGGCTGAGGTGATATTCACTGAAACATAAAACAGAAGATTCACTTCTTAAAACCTAAAAGCGAAACCTACATTTAAAGTTAAATCATCAATATTATGATGAAACAAAAGAGGGTACACACACAACAGCAATTCTATGTTGTGAGAGGTCTATAAATCCCATCACGCATTTCACAATTTTACAAACTCAAGTTCATTACCACAAAGCCCTAAGAATACTTTTCTTTTAAATCCCAGAAGTCTGATTTTCTGTTTGCCTTCCTATGGTTTCTCAAGTACAATCCCATTTTGCCTTCCTTGGTTCACTATAGTCAAGGAAATTGTAACTTTAAATATACAAATAAATCTTACTATAACATAAAGGAATTTTAGAATAAAGACAGCATTTGGTTAAGTATAACAGATCTGAAAAACTATGTAGGAAATTTTATGAACTCCTGTCCTACCTTATCACACCTATCCACACCATAAACAGCTGTCCCTAAAAAAGTATTAAGAGTATTACAAGAGATTCATACAGTAAAAAGAGGAAGAAGCCTATAACACCACAAAGGTTTTCAGTAAATGCTTTCTAGACTTATCTATAGGTTTTTCCCATTTTTGGTTTCAGAAACTAGACTCCCCCTCTAGTTATCAATGAATTTTTGAGGTTTCATCTCCTATAAGATCATCTTAGATTCTGTCCTTTTTTTTGTTTTGTGATCTAATTTTCTTAAAAAGCAGCCAGAATAAAGCATAAATCTGCACAATTCTCCTCCAAATACTACCTGGATTCTCCTCACTTCCCTAAAACAAAGATCTTGTTTCCTATGTAGGTATATACAAGCATCTACTTGCTCTGTGAAATTCTTCCAGTATTCCACATCCCACAAACTGAATTTTAATCAAAACATAGAAACCTGATCTTGAGGCAAGGCAAAATTTTACCATACTGCATAAATAACACAGTATAAATAATAATACCTGTATGTTGAAGCAAGGCAAAATTAAGGCAAGAACTGTGTAATACAATTAGAACCATGCCACAATTAAAAATAAAAAACCTTTTAACATCTCGATATTTTTTCAGGCAGAGGTCACCCTAACAGTCACCTTAAATTGACAAAATGATAAAAAATGAATGATGAATAGCAAAATCCAACTTTGAATGCAAAACATAAGAACACATTAGAGATCTGAGTATTTATATTGAGATACTAAGTAAATAATGGTAGAAAACCCATAACCATCAGTACTATATAAGAAGATTCCTTTTTGGCAGTTACTTCCCATCCCAAACTCTAGAAATAGCCACAACTCTAAGTTGGGAAGAGCAGGCACTAAAGTCTGAAAATTTTAGAAGTTATCTTCCTTCTCTAGCCAAACATTTCTTACTGCTCGGAGTTCCTTGAAATAATCAATCATTACTTCTGCTTTGCTTTTCTACATTCATATTTTGTAAGTAATTAGAAGAAAAGGTGTATTACTTTAAGGAAGGATTTTTCAACCTTGGAACTACTGGATTTAAGAACTTTGAGACTGGTGAATCTTTTTGTTGTAGGGGGGCTACCTGTCTATTGTACAAGGTTTAGCAGCATACCTGGACTCTACCCAACAGATGCTATTAACACCCCATCACCAAAAACTTGTGACATGCAAAAACATCCCAGACATTGCCAAATATCTCCTGGGGTAAAAACTTCCCCTGGTTAAAAATCAATTTGAAGTTTTAGAACTAAAAGCAACATCATCAACATGAAGAATAAACCAGAAAAGCATATGGAGAAAGAATCAGAATTACAGAATATATGATAAACTATTCTATAAAATTTAATAATTAAAATTGGAAATGACCTCAGTGTGGAAAAATTATGAACTACAAAGCAAAAAATATGAACCTCTAAATATATGATGACTTAAATTATATAAAAATACATATATATATATACATACATATATGTATACACATACATAAACACTAGAAAGGAAAAGAAAAATGAAACCAACCACTTTGTGATAAAAGTGTAGATTTCTTTTTAAGTTTCATTTAAACACTCTTCTATGGGCTTCCCTGGTGGCTCAGAAGGAAAGAATATGACTATAATGTAGGAGACCTCGGTTAAATCCCTAGGTTGGGAAGATCCCCTGGAGAAGGGAACAGCTACCCACTCCAGTATTCTTGCCTGGACAATTCTATGGACAGAGGAGCCTGGCAGGCTACAGTCCATGGGGTCGCAAAGAGTTAGACATAACTGAGCAACTTGCACTTTCACTAACACTCTTTTAACAAATTTTTATCTTAAACCCAAGTTTTCTATTAGGTTCTGTAGTCCACTAACAGCTATTCAAAAAATTCCAATGTAAGGTATGTTTCATATTCAACAGCATAATCATCATATATTCCTTGTTTCCTAACTCAGCAATCTTTTTTATATATAAAATGATATATATATAATCACATGAAATGATAATGTTTGTATATTTTTCTCAGACATTTGGTAGTATCAACAGGCCTTAGGCTCTATATTCAATAAGGAGTTCTGTCAACACTCTTCTGCATGTATTCTCCATTTAGCCACTATTTTTCAGCACTGATGCTTTTGTTTTTCTCACATCTTCAAAGAGCATTTTACCAAGAACATTTTCTGAAATTCACAATGGCTGATAAGTGACTATAAAAATACAATTAAAAAGAGTTCATTTTTGACCAATCCTTGAGTATTTTACTAGAAAGAAGTGAATCTCATTCCTCTAGCATGAATATATATAGCTCCTTTGGGGGAGAAGGATGCTCAAAGTTCCTTTCCTCAAAAGTAATAACAAAGGGACACACATACACAATTATTACTGTGTTGTATTTAAATGTTTCTATCAAGATTACTATGAAAAACTATATGCCAATAATATGGACAACCTAGAAGAAATGGACAAATTCCTAGAAATGTATAATCTCCTAAGATTAAACCAGGAGGAAATAGAAAATATGAATAGTCCATCAGTAACCAAACTAGCAGTTCCCAGTGAAGAGAGGAAAGAGGGTAAGGGCAATTTAGGGATAGGAGATTAAGAGATACAAACTACAATGTATACAAGCCACAAGGATATATACTGTACAGCACAGGGAAATATCACCAGTCTTTTATAATAACTATAAATGCAGTACAATCAATAAAAATTGTGAATCAATTATATACCTGAAACTAATATTATAAATCAATTATGTCAACTAAAAATAAATACAAATAAAACAGTCAAAAATAAAAAGTATATACCAAATTTTTAAAAATCTTTAAAAATAAATGTTTATTAAATGCACTATTTGAACACATTGATTCTTTTGTTAAGGTTTTTAAAATAACATATATGTCTTAAAAGTTAACATGTGCATAGGAAACCAAAAAACACAAGAAGCAAAAAACAAAGTCATTCATAATCACAAGCAGTTTACCATTTGATGTATTCCTCTAGGCCTCATTTTTGTATTTCCACAACTAAGCATCCATTTTTATGTAATTAAGATCTTACAGTTAAGTATCATGCTGTTTCACATATCATAAATATTTACCATTCCAATGAGTATTTTGAAAACCAAGAATACACTACACCAACTCAATCTGGAAGGAAAAGCATGTAATTCTGCCTTTGTTGGTGACAAAAATTTCAGAAAACATAAAAATGGCAACAGGCCTTTACATAAAGATATTGGCAGTTGTGATTAAAACACTACATTGCTTCTTCTTCTATTATAAGCACAAGATAAGAAATGAGCAATTTAAACTTTCACTCTAACAAAGTAAAATGATATATTAATGGGAAAAAACTACAAATAAAAAATTCCCACAAACTCTATACCAATATATTCAGTATTCATTATCACATTCTCAATATTTAGCCTTCTAATATCTACAGTATTTCAAAAGCACGTTAACAGTTTTAGTGTATATAATTAATTACCTTGATTAAAGTATTTTAAAATCACTGTAAGAGTGAATGTTATCTCAGCCTCTATTTACTAAGGAATTTAGCTCTCAAAGTTAAAAAAGTGAGATTACAACACTCAAAACACTGGTAAGAACGGGGCAATCAAGCAACATAATTTTAGTCAGAACAAAATGTCTGCTTCTTCATCCACTGTTATAAAGGATTTGGCAACCTTTGAAAAATAGCACACATTAATAATCTAGGGAACTCAAATGCTTATAGTCAGGTTCGAGCAATCAGCCACAGAGTATTTTCTCTTGAGTAGTGATGTGAACATGCCAACTTTGTCTTGAAATATATTAAGAATTTTTTAGAGAAACATCTTTGATGTCACAATAAAATGTTGACAAATTAGTCAAATATACATATACATAAAATGTATTTAAGAACAAAATACTATAGTCAGAATCCATTATGTCTCCTAAATTTTTTCCTTAAATTTTTGTAGAATAAGCTTCCAAACTGTTCTCTAAAAAATGATACATGAACTAACTCAATAAGAGACCAAAATGCTTAAAAATTCAAGTAATAACAAGATAAGACTTACTGTATGTTTTGTTAAGTCACAAAACTTAATAAACAGCTACAAATAAAGTTATTGCTATATTTATTAAAACATATTTGTTCACAACCTACTATGAGCTAAGCACTGTGACAGATGCAGGAAATACATCTTATAAGTCAAACAAGATCCCTATCCTTGTGGAATTTACATTATTCTACTGGGCAAAAGCTTTAATCATTTACTCAACTATAGGAATGAACAAGCTATTTTAATGAAATTATCTACAGAAATATTTAGCTCTCAAAATGTTTTTCTAATAAGCTCTTTAAGTGATACTGATACTGTCCCCAATTAGGGAACTACCAACTCTACTCCAAATTTTCTCTGAACAAAATTATCCTTTCTATAACATATCTGTTTGAAACACTTCTAATAAAGAAAGATTATTTCTCAAAATTTGCTCTAATTTTGGAGACTCTATCTTTAACTGAACTCAATTGCTTTCCCCATAACTTCTAGAGAATAACAATTTAGCCCTTGAGAGCTACACATAAAAGACAAGTCAAATCCCGTTGCAATATGGTAATTCATGAAATATTTCAACATCACTATCATTTGCACCTTAAATTTGTCTCTCATCATGTGAGGTCCCCCTTCTACATTACTCACAGGCAATAATTTACAAACACCTTTCTTTCCTATCATTCCCTATAGAAAAAACACTTTCACCATAAACACTACTGTGTTTGCTTTTTTTTTCTAGAAAATACCTAGTTCATCAATATCTGAGCCTGTTAAAACAGTAAGAACTGAGCAAAATATCCCAGCAGTCTAATCAGCACAGAATAGAGGGGATTATTTTCAGTTGCTGCCGCTGCTGCTAAGCCACTTCAGTTGTGTCTGACTCTGTGTGACCCCATATACAGCAACCTACCAGGCTCCGCCGTCCGTGGGATTTTCCAGGCAAAAAAACTGGAGTGGGTTGCCATTTCCTTCTCCAATGCATGAAAGTGAAAAGTGAAAGTGAAGTCACTCAGTCATGTCAGACTCTTAGCGACCCCATGAATTGCAGCCTACCAGGCTCCTCTGTCCATGGGATTTTCCAGGCAAGAGTACTGGAGTGGGTTGACATTGCCTTCTCCTTATTTCCAGCTACACCTCTACAAATGCAATTTAAGATTGCCAAGACTGCATTAGATTTCTAAAACAGCTACCTTACACTATCTATTAGCCAGATTAGTTAGACATTCCTTTTCAGGATACACATTTAAGTTCCAATGGAAACCTCCTTAAAGTACACATCTGTACCATT
Source organism: Antilocapra americana (assembly GCA_007570785.1). Lineage (NCBI taxonomy): Eukaryota > Metazoa > Chordata > Mammalia > Artiodactyla > Antilocapridae > Antilocapra > Antilocapra americana. Next base: position 3,937,399 of record ML663483.1, on the reverse strand, counting down.
TTTCTAGATTTCACATATATGCATTAATATATGATATTTGTTTTTTCTCTTTCTGACTTACTTCACTCTGTATGACAGACTCTAGGTCCATCCACATCTCTATAAAAGCCAAAAATTCGTTCCTTTTATGGCTGAGTAATATTCCACTGTATTTATGTATATCTTCTTTATCCATTCATCTGTCATTGGACATTTTGGTGGTTTCCATGTCCTGGCTATTGCAAATAGTGCTGCAATGAACATTGGAGTATATATGTCATTTTGAATTATGTTTTATTCAGGGTATATGCCCAAAAGTGGGATTTCTAGGTCATATATAGTTCTACTTTTAGTTTTTTAAAGAACCTTCATACTGTTCTCCACAATTTATGTTCCCACCAACAGTGCAAGAGGGTTCCCTTTTCTCCATATCCTCTCTAGAATTTATTATTTGTAGTTATTTTTGATGATGGTCATTCTGACCAGTGTGAGGTGATACCTCATTGTAGTTTTGATTTGCATCTCTCTAATAATTAGTGATGCTGAGCATCTTTTCATGTGCCTCTTGGCCATCTGTGTGTCTTCTTTGGAGAGAGGTCTATTTAGGTCTTCCACAGAACCTATTTCCAGGGGCAGGAATAGAGACACAGACATTGAGAATGGACATATGGACACAAAGGCAGAAGGGGAAGGTGAGACAAATTGGGAGATTAAGATTGACATATATACACTACCGTGGGAACCTGCTATAAAGTACAGGGAGCTCAATTCAGTGCTCTTTCTTGACTTAGATGGGTAGGATGGGGGAGGTAGAAGGGAGGTTCAAGAGGGAGGGGATATATGTATACATACAGCTGATTCATTTTGTTGCACAGCAGAAATATAACATCATAAAGCAAATATACTCCAATAAAAAATTAAAATTAAAAAAATAAAAGTACACAAAGAGTTATTAAATAAGCCTGTCTAAAAATTTCCTGGGGTTAAAGCTAAATTCACCAATCAATAATTTCAAGATCTTTTCTCTGTTGGCTTTTTATACCTGTTCATTAGGTATTCCCATTTCTTTTGTCTACTCTGATTGCACAAAGAATACCTGCTAGTGAAAAGTAGTTCAGTATACCAGGATTTAATTCATTTGGGACTCTTAAAGTAGCCAGGTACTCACTCATGTATTTTGAGATTTTTTTTTCACCACACTAGCTCTTCCCTTTACAACTTAGAAATCTTTCTCTTGGATAGAGAAGACTAAAGCAAAAATAGAATTATCCTCAACACTTAAAACTTTAGTAGTTAATTTACCCTATCTATTCCTTTTTAATAAATCTAAAAATTCCTTCCCCATATGCTAACTGGAACTTTAAATGTGTTTTGGGGATATTCTTACATGGATTAACCATATGAAATTGTTAATATTCAACCATTTTCTACAAACAGAAGTAGTAGTTTTAAATGCCTCAAGATAATAACCAAATTGGAGTTGGAAGGAATGGGGGACATTCATTCTTAGTTTGATCTAGATATCCTGCTTTTTTACCTCTCTACTAGGAAAGCATCATTCATACTGCCCACTCTGTAATATAATCTGTATAAATTTATCACTCAATTTCTACCCACTGTAATACAGCCAAATTTTGGTCCATGGATTTGTAAATACATTTAACTTGTACTACTATGTCTCATCTTTCCAATAGATACGTTTGTTTACTATCAAATATAGCCACTCATCACACTGTAAGCACTAATACTATTTCAAGTTTTGAATCTCTTTAAAATGTTAAAATTTCTAGTTCACTCTGTTGCATTATATCCAATATTTAAAAATATCCTGCCTTACTTAAACATTTTCTATTGTGAATTACTGGTCACTTTCTGCTTTATAGGTCTTTCCCTCATGTTATACCTGGTATACTTAATCATATCATTGGATAATTTTCTTACAGGTATCACTAAAAAACTAACTTAAACTTATTTTTGCTTAATATACTGTGCTTTCTCAGCATCAATTAGAAGTGGCAATGAAGAATAAAATGGAGAGAATACAAGGACACAGTAATCCCCTAAGAAGCCTCAAATTTTATGAAGAACATATTAAAGAATTAATTAAAACTGATCCCACCCTTACCCTCATCCACAAAGTCCACAAGTCTATTCTATACATCTGCGTTCCTTTTGTTGTCTCCCATGTTGGGTTCTCATTACTGTCTTTCTAAATTCCATATATATGTGTTAATATACTGTATTGTTGTTTTTGCTTCTGGGTAAGGGTGGGATGAGATGGGAGAAGGGCATTGAAGCATGTTAATTGTCATGTGTCTAATCAATCGCCAGCCCAGGATTGATGCTCGGGACTGGTGCAGCGAGATTTCCCGGGGGG